>BGPR01028635.1:0-10900 GCA_013235015.1 Araneus ventricosus | reverse complement strand
TTATTGTTTTAAAACTCAATGCTTGTTACGAGGAACTTTAAAACATTATTGTTTTAAAACTCAATGCTTGTTACGAGGAACTTTAAAATATTCCTGTCAATTTGTGAATTTAACTCTTATAACTAATGTTATAGAACTTAACGTTTATTAATGTCTCTAATGGAAAACTCAGTTTCAAATACATAAAAAGTATATATCAATCAATCAGTGCAATAACCTTTGTTACACGGTCAGCTCAAAGGATTACCAGTCTAAAACAGTTAACGATATTAAGCTATTTATTCAAAGAAGTTGTTATCCCAATTATACGTTAGATAACGGCATCCAATTAAACGCTGTGATGAAAGAATATGAATTGAGTTTTAGATTTTCCAGTTCTGCACATTGTTGTCTGCTGCTGTGCCCTTCGAACTGTTTTCATTTTCCGAAATCTCTTATTTATTCGTCTGGAACGATCTTATTTGGTTTTGCTTAGATGTCATAAAAACGTTGTGTTGGAAAATCATAGCGCAATAAATAGATCGTTTCGAAGTAAAAATGTCCGGAACTCAAGGAAAATGGAAGAGTTATGCTCCTGGTGATAGGATGATTTAGGAAACTCGGAAATGTGGATTATTGCGATTTTCTGCAGTGCTGAAGCGAGCGATTTTTATTTCTGAGAAATGTTGAAAGAAATATCACATGCTTTTTCTTTTTCGGCAGCCTCAAAATAGCAACATATATTTTGATTCCAGTTAATGCATGTATGTATGCTTGTTACGTAAGACCAGCATTTTCAAAAGCAAGATACCAAGGAGCAATTCAGTGAGTGCTATTTTGTTAGAAAGATCTTCATTCTAAAATAATAAGGCTTGTGAATGGGAATATTTCAGATTATGAAAGCAATGGAAGAACAGCTGAAAGAACAAAAGTTACTAGTATTTTCTTGGTGACTTTATTTGGTATTTTGCTACTCATTAGTATTGTTGAAACTGAATTTTTTAAAAAATTATGTCATCTATGTGTATTCCAATTCATTAATGTGTATCGAGAAATACAGCAACTCTCCGAAAACGTGGAGAATCGGAATTTGATTCGGGTAGTTTTTTCGAATCTCAATGCAAAATCAGTATCTTTTATTCGGCAAAAAAGGTATTGAGGTTACTTGACATAAATACGTTACTGGGAGAAAATTAATATAAATTGAACACTTTTGAAAACCTACAAAAAATGTCCCTAGAATTGCATTTTAAACGTTGGAGATGAAGAATAATAAAAACTGTAAAGTGAAAATTTCACTCAATTCTATGGCTGCTGAGAAATTGTTCTTTATCCTTTTGGACATTTAAATAGAAAATATTGCAGAGAATATTATTAGATTTTGCGTGTACGAGAATGTTATAAAATATATTTAATGCCCTTGGCAGATACGAGTTCATGACAACATGCAGCTCAAAAATTTAATTGGGTTTTGCGACTTACAAATATAGATGTTTATTTACAATTTTAATTCATTTGTAGTTTTAATATTTACTTAATATATGACGAAAATGCCTCCAGAATTTTTACTAAAAACCTCAAATCTATATTTACATTTGTTATTAAGCTAAAATTTAGAAAATTGTTTTAAATGGTGTCAATAATTGGATAGTCAAATGGCAACAGTAGTTAGTACAATTGTGAATTTTTCTTTTCTGTATCGTAAGATGTAATGTTTACTATCTTTTGTAAAACATATTTAAAATATGCATTTTTCATTTATAACGATATTATGTGATTCCATTTTGACTTAATAATTATTATAAATTGAAATAAACGTAAACATAGACCCTAATGAAGACCCAGTGATTTCCGTATATTGCTGTGAAGTATAATGCTGATCTAATTTGTTAATTGGATGTATTATTAAAGTAAAGGAGTTCTACAAAGTGTCTTTTTTTATAAACGCTAATTTACAGCGATTTTATTATGTGAATGATTTCGAAATATGGAAATTCTTTTCCGAATTATTTTTACCACATCGAGTAAAATGTATAAAAATAAATTCTCCCCTTTGCTGCTGTTTCTTGGTTTAAACACACTGTCATAATGCTTGCTTTGTGTGGTTTGTGTCCCAGACATAATCAAAACTGCTCATCAACAATTTCTTCATACCGCCACGGGTAAAAGCGGAAATTAAACGAATTCCTGTCTTTGCTTAACAGACCAGCATCTTTCCCCTTTATATAAATAAGTAAAAACTCGGAATTGCAGCGCTATCTGAAATATACGTGCGACAACAGACATCGGTGCTATTTTTTCTCCCATCTTGCTTTGACACTTCGCAGAAAGGGCCAAAAAGTCAGTCGTGGTACAATCTGATTCATAGAGACAGGGAACGCAAAAGTGAAATTAGAGACAGCGTGATCTGGTGCAGCTGTTAACTCGATGTTTTGCCTGAGGCCGCTGCTGAGAAAGCGTCCACATTATAAAAAAAAGAATAATAATAAAAATAAATAGAACTAAAAGCATGAGAGATGCGGTTATGTCTTTCTTGGGTGAATGGGAATTGATGTGTTTTTCCAGAAACGCAGGTGCTGAATATCTGTGAAAATTCCGAATGTTTTTATTTCTCTCTCTCTGGCAACGTTATAACAATCGTCTTATATGTGCCTATTCTTTTTTTAATGGTTTTATTATGTTTGATTTATATGTGATCGTACAAAAATCTTAATACTTCCGTGTTGTGTCATGACTCTTGGATTTCATCATCATCCCGAAATGAATTTTCTGTAGTATTGTAATGTGCGTTGTTGCTATTATGTTGAGGCAGTTTTGTAGCTGGAAAGCAGGTTTCGTACTCCAGAGAGATCATGTGTTTGGTACTTCAGGGACACGTGCTTCGTTTCAGAAAATATAATCGATTCTATTCGTGAAACTGAGATCTTGTATGTTCTCATACGAAGGTTAACTGTCTTTAATTTGACGTAGTTATTCTGTCGGCAACCAACCTCACTTCTTACACATTGCCAGTGATACTCACTTGACGGAAGTGTGTGCAATTTGCATTGTAAAACCGAACCCACTGCTATCCATCTCATAACAACTTATTTTTGTATTTCAATCAGGGTTGTCAGATCAAAATAACTAAATAAGGCCAAACCTTCTTAAAAATAAGGCCAAATTTGACAAATTTATTGAAAACATCATTTGCTGTAAGCAAAACAGTTATCCTTCATGAAAACGAACCCCACTTGATAGACATACGTTCAGTGTTCTATCATTAAACTAAAATTTAAGTGAAAGAAATTTAAAACATCCTTGTTCTATTCAGAGCTATTTCGTTTGGCAACTCATTATATATCATTTGAAATGTGTAATATCAAAAATTTATTGGAAAACAATAGAATAAGTAATTAAAAATTGTTTTAAAAGTCATTAACGAAAATAAATCCAAAAATGAATTTAAGGCCAAACGAAAATTCCTAAGGCCAAGGGCTTTGATAAAAGGCCAACATGGCGACCCTGATTTCAATGGCGTAGCAACCGGGTGGAGGCAAGTGGGGGGCATCATGAAGTCCAAACATTATTGCGTTTATATCATTTTTGAAGCAAAATATGATGAGGAAAAAAATAATACCATACCTCTGGCGTCATTTACGCTTGTTAAACCACGATGATAACTAGGATAGAAAAAAAAATCATAATATTTTCGGGGGGGGGAGGCAATTATTGTGTCTGCGCCATTGGTTTTGGTGACAAAACATTAATGCATTTTTGTCGCTTTTTAAAGTCAAATACAATGAAGGGTGAAAAAATATCATGCTCCCGGCGCCATTTACACAAACTAAATCAGACCGGGGTACGACCTGTCATCGGAAGTGGTCCCTAATAGCCACACCACCATTATTGTACCATCGGGTTGGCGAGAACCTGCTTACTTATACGGCAGCTTCTCGTTCGTGCCCCCTTATGTGGACACAACTGCTGTATGTCTGAGATATACTATCTTACGCAGTTATTTAAATATTTATACTATCTTACGCAGTTATTTAAATATTTTACAGAAGAGCCAAAAAAATTTCCGTAGCTCATTAAATTGTAATGCGCAATTTATATTTTGAGAGCGATTATCCTTTTTATCTTTTCGACCGATGGCTACGATACGTTGTCCATCCGTAAATGCGATCGGGACGGAGCAAATACGATAAAAATATCATAATCAGCAAAACTGGATTTTTTACCTGGACAGTTTTCTCTTAGGTATGCATTTATAAAGAAAAAAATTGGTTTTGAAATCATGCAGCATTAGAATTTTTTTTTTGTTATGTTTTGCGAAAGCAGCATATTGCAAAATTAGTTCCATTTGCAGAGTAAGTTCATATGGTGTGTTCCTTGTCCTGTATTTCCTGGAATACCAATGTGTTTTTAGTGTAGAGTTCCTATAGGCGTAACAAAATAAAAAAGCCTCAGCGTTGCATGTAATTTAAAAAATGTTGCAAAGAATTTCAGTATTTTCAAAAAAGTTGTGGTCGGATGTATAGTCTAAAACCAGAATGTATTCCGGGCTGAGAAACATAATTTGGTACAATTGGCATTCTCCGGTTTTAAACAAGTTCCTATAACTGTCTCTTATTACAATATTTCGAAAGAAATCAGCAGAGAATTATTGAATCTGAAAGTCGAAGGCCGTGATGTAATTTAACTTTGGCCTCGCAGTTTTAAAACTTGTTAAACCATTGGATTCCGTACGATATTTCAGTCACGTATCATAACGCACTATCGTAGAAAAGCAATGTGATTCACTCGCAAGTTGTCAGTATTGACCGCTGAAGGTCGATTCGAAAGGTCAGGAAAAGGTCTGAAAGCCAATAAGGCAAAAGGGGATAACTTAGATTAGTCACGTTATCTTTGTGAGCACACATTTCGAAAGGCTTGGAATGACTCCTGTAAATTCTTGTTAAATTTTGTTTGCTTATTTTAGTAAATTGGATTTTTTTTAGAGAAAGACCGCTTTTATTAAGATGTATTTTGATTCAAACAAAGAAGTGAAATTAGATTATGGGATTTTAACCAGCATAAATTATTAACGCTCTTCACCCGAAGTTCTTATTTGTTAGTGAAAAAAATAAAATAGAGAGAAATTAAAAAGTAATTTAGAAATACTTCGTGTTTAAAATATTCATTTCATCCTGATTGGTTGATTCATTTCATCAGATTAATTAAATTATTCATTCATTGTTCATTTGTATCCATATCTTGTTGCCATTTAGGAACAGGCAAGTGCAGCATTTCTGGAATATTAACCACTTAACTGAATAGTTCTCTTTGCTATCTAATAAGATGGCCCCTCCTGTTTTGGAAAGGGGCTGTCGTTTTCATTCATCTAAGAAGGCATAGGATACTTAAGATGTTTATGGATCCTACATATTTTTTGTGTCAAATTATAAAGCTGATTAATGATTCAATTTTAGTTTATAAGACTAAAATTTCGATAATTCGATGCACGAGTATTCTCGGGCTGTTAAGTTAAGCGGTTAAAAGCAGAAGGCATAATCAGAGGATTAAATATGTTTGTTATGTTTCAGCTTTACAGCTATTTGGATTGTGAAATCACTTTATGTACTGTAATAATATGATTAGCCATCACGGTGTATGATAGTTTTTCATGGTATGAGAATTGTCCAATTTTTTACTTATAAGTGATTAGTTCATGTTAAATTTTTTTTAAAGATTAGCTAGACTTAATTTTAAATGTTATATACAGGGGAATTCTCCTTCTAAAATTTTGCTAGTATTATAGAGTTGCCATATGTCCCTATATATGGGGCTGTCGCCGTACTACATTTCTCAATCCCGTATTTACTCTTTGTCTCGTTTTCTCGATACTGGCAACACTCGGATTCTGTTCAATTAATTTGTATGAATAGAACATAATTTAGAGAAAAATAATACCAACCAAAACTGCTCAGCAACTATGAAATTGAGTATGGAAGAGAAATGGCTGAAGTTTTTTGAAGATACAAAGTATAGTGATCCGAAGTCATGTCTGATAAAACTGTCTGAATACTTATTTACTATTCCAGTCTACAATGCAAATGTGAAGAGAGTATTTTCCCTGAAGTCAACTCGATGGTCGGACGAAAGGAACAGGTTGTCAGTGGGGACAATTTTGATTTTTCTTGCGCCCAATTTTATAATTATGTGAAAGAAGAAAATGATAAAATTAAAAAAGTCAAATCAACTTTAAATTGAGACTGGGCTAGAAAGGATTAGACTTGCATCTTTTATATTATTCTAGGTCTTCATTTTATTAGATTGCTTAAACTCTAGTTTTTTTTTTTTTTTTGTCAGGGTGAAATAAACCTTCCCCTTTTTTTCTTGTTTTATTTGTTTAGCACCTAAACGTCCCGTATCAATGTTTGGAAATTACGGCAACCCTATAGATATAGGGTATAGTCACTCGACTGATTAATTATTAATCCAATATTATGTCGCTGTTCCTTTGAATGTTATGAATTTCTGTGGCCTGGACACTCCAAATAATGGAGGGGTTTGCCAATTTTATTGTGACCAGAAGTCACCGTTCACCCCTTTCCCAATTTGAGTTTTCCCTTCGATATTTGGAATGTCCCGGTTTGAATGCTAGAAAAATTGGTCAATTTATTTATTATTTTAAAAACTCCATCTTTATTAAAATTTTCAAGAGTAACTATCAGAACTTCTGACCACAATTTTTTTCTTCTTTTTGTCGCTCAGACAGCAAGTAGAATTGAATCGATGTTTGTTTAGTTTCGATTGGATTGGTTCTATCGTCCGAAGCTTGTTTGTTTAGTTTCGATTGGATTGGTTCTATCCCTCGAAGCTTGTTTGTTTAGTTTCGATTGGATTGGTTCTATCGTCCGAAGCTTGTTTGTTTAGTTTCGATTGGATTGGTTCTATCCCTCGAAGCTTGTTTGTTTAGTTTCGATTGGATTGGTTCTATCGTCCGAAGCTTGTTTGTTTAGTTTCGATTGGATTGGTTCTATCCCTCGAAGCTTGTTTGTTTAGTTTCGATTGGACAATTCTCATCCCCTCGAAGCTCTGTTTTGCTTAGTTTTACTTGGATTGGCTCTAATGCCCGAAGCTTGTTTGTTTTAGTTTCCGATTGGATTGGTTCTCTCCCTAAATGTTTTGTTTGCCTTTGATTGGATTGGTTCTAATGCTCTGAGCTTGTTTGTTTGTTTCGATTGAGTTGGTCTCTATCCTCGAAAGCTTGTTTGTTTAGTTTCGGTTGGATTGGTTCCTCGTGTCAATGCTTGTTTAGTAACTTGATTAAGTGCTGGTTCCTATCCCTCGAAAGCTTCATTTGTATTTGTTTCAATTGATTGAGTTCTATGCATCCGGCCTATTGTTTAGTTTCGACTTGTTGTCTATCCATAAGCTTTGTTGTTTAAGTTCGATTATTGGTTCTATCGACTCAGAAGCGTTATTTGTTTAGTTTCGATTAGGTTCTTATCCTGTGCACATTGTTTAGTTTCCAATTGATTACGGTTCACTCGCTCGAAGCTTCGTTTGTTATTTCAGATTGGATTGGTTTATCCCTGCTTGTTTAGTTCTTGATTGGATTAATTTAATGCATCAGTTTGTTTGTTTAGTTTCGATTGGATTGGTTCTATCGCCCGAAGCTTGTTTGTTTAGTTTCGATTGGATTGGTTCTATCGCACGAAGCTTGTTTGTTTAGTTTCGATTGGATTGGTTCTATCGCCTGAAGCTTATACCAAAACACAGCAAAATGCATTTTTCTGAATATCTTTTTCAGAAAGAGGGTTTTCTTCCGTACAAACATAAACTAGCGATTAGGAAATCTAAAACATCCTTCCGTAAGTCCCATAGTGTAGAATAGTTTTTGTTCAGGATGATTCAGGACATGAGTGTTGAAAATAAATAATTGTTTGAATGGTTTGATGTTTGTTTGTAGTTAATGTCCTGGTCTTTCTACTGAAGATTTGAGCAAATGTTCCGATCGAATATTGCTAGATCAATTTAAATTTTTTAAAAAATATTACAGATATATGTTTTGATTTTTACTGGTTATTTATTTATGCCAAAACCCTAAACCCATTATTGATCTTATTTCGTTTCCTGTAACACATCTGGCTTTAAAAACAATAACTTGGCGCTCTCGATTATGTTGAACGATAGTTATTTTTTGTGTCTGGATTAGGGATGGCGGTTATTGCAAAAACAACCGGTTTCTTTCATCTCCTGTTTTAACCTTGCGGTTAAAACCGCTCAAATTAACCTTTTTTTTTTTTAAAGAAGCGTTTTTAGACAAAATTTTTATTAATTGCAGACATTACACTTTTCTGCGGAAACGCGGATTTCCGCTTTTTCGGCATCTAATTTAATCATTCTCGAGATCGATGCAAATCTGCATTAAAATTTTTGTTAATGTGTTGGGGGGGGGTTACTCACGCAAACAAACACTGTGCGTCATGTGCACATTCAAAATAATGTCAAATTTGATAGATAAAATATCAGGAAGACTGTATATTAAACATATTCTTCAATTTAGAGTGTTAAATACAAAATGATGAGCAAAAAGCAGTGCGCTTTTGAATATTTTAGAAAAAAATTTTTTTGCGTGATGCCATTGATAGTAACTAGTATGAACTTGATAAGTACGAAAATAGCTATGAGAAAAAAATGAAAAAAAAAAAAATCAAAGAAAGAGAGCAAAATTTAGGAAACGGAGGAAAATAGCAAACTGGAGCATAAAAGAAAACTTGAACTGTTAGCTCAAAAATGAGAAACAAAAGTCTGAATAATTATGAATAATCAAAAAGAGTTTTTACATGGCCATATTTTTTAGTGAGATAATTTTTACCATAGTTTTTATTTTAACAAAACTTTTATACGTAACTCATTTTTCACCCATTAATTTTCACTTAAATAATAATTCTACAATATTTTAATATCTCAAGCACTTTTTGTATAAATTTATACATTTATTGTCCAATTAATCATACTTATTTTACCTCTCGGTGTTTACGTTTGATACGATTCCGTATTTATGAAGTTTAGCTTTTTTTTTATCCAAGGCTGTGTCATGTCTGTAATTATAATAATATACAATAAGTAAGTATTAATACAATAAGTAATTAATATAATAAGTAATGAGTATAAATAAGTGATTAATACAATATGTAATAATACATGAATAATTATTACAATAAGTATTATAGGCAAAATTTTTTTATCACCATTGTTTTCACAAGAAATTAATTCATTGGGCAATATTTATTATTTAATCTGCTCATAAAGAGTCTTTCAGCAATGTGTCGATCCGTGAGTCGACACCTCTCGTAGGAAACATCATCATTCAACGTAGATACTAATCTTTCGGAAGCCACAGTGCTTCCGACTGAAGATAAATATTTTTTTGGCTGCGAAAAACAGACGCCGTTTGCAGACAAAATTTTTTATTTGTATTGTTTTTGCAGGAAGTCAATCCATTATAATTATCTGTTCATTAATTATCGGATCATAAAGACTCTTTCAGTAATCCGCCAACCAACAGACGCCTCGAGGAAGCGGTTGTCGTTGATTGGCCTAAGATGATGAAATTCAAAGCTTTTATAACTTGGTAAATTTTGGTCTAGTCGAACCTATCTTCCGACCCGTTTTTTTTTACCCGGTTATTGGATTTTTAAAAAATAACCGGTTAAACCCGGGACAAAAATAACCGAAAAGCCAATCAGTTACTCGGCCCCCGGTTTTCAGTTTAAACCTCTAGGTTTTTCCCATCCGTAGTCTTGATGAGAAAATAAAACGTAAAATAGCTATATTATATATAAGAGAAAGAGTTTGATCGTAATACTTCGTCCAATTCATATTATGTATATTGGTTAAATTCTTAAGATTAAATATAGCATCCGATTTTTGTTTTAATTTCAGGGTTTATAATATTATTTTGGAATTTGACTGAGTAGTAATAATAGTAAACGAAGAAAGTAAGGAGAAATAGATTTTTTTAAAGCTAGTCATTTTGATTTACTATTATTTCATTAACTAATTGATATCCTTTATGAGTTTCATTGGTGAAGGATTGACATCTGTTGAGCGAAGAGTTCATGCCTGTTGGATCATATTTATGTTTCGATTTTTGAATAGGCCGTATCCAATTTCTTTTTTTTACAGAATGTGTTCCTAGAACACATTTCTTTTTTCGAAAGCTGTTTGTAAATGTTAATTTCCTCTAATATTTATGAATAGATTGAAAAACATGTATTTGTCTTTTAGGAATTAAGCCTGTTCTGAAAATCAATACAGAAAGTAGATGAAAAGACCTTTTCTAGACCTATTGTTTGATTTTCCAAAGTGAATTGTTAAAAAAAGATCAAAATAATGTTCATTTTATTAACTAATAGTTATTTTATTAACAAATGCGTGCTCAGGTGTCCGCTTCATCTGACCACGGTTCAAAATTGCGAGGTCCGTCTCAAAATAGTCCTCGCGTTGCTTCAAAACGGGGCGTAAATCTAACTTAACTAAACTTTCGTTAGTTAATGAGATGAATTACAGACACGACACAGGATTGGAACAAAAAAAGCGGAACTTCATAAATAGTGAATCGTGTCAAACATAAATACCGAAAAGTAAAATAAGTGTAATTAATCTAACAAAATAAATAAATTTATACAAAAAGTGCTTAAGATATTAAAAATATTGTAGAATTATTATATAATAAAAATTAAGAATGATAAAATCCGATGCCGAAAAAGCGGAAATCCGCGTTTCCGCGGAAATGTGTCATGTCTGGAATTAGAATCCTGGGCATCATCAGATCTCTCTGTAGCGTTACTAGGATAGTTAATGAGATGAATTAGAATCCTGCGTCATCATCAGATCTGTCTGTAGCGTTACTAGGATAGTTAATGAGATGAATTAGAATCCTGCG
>BGPR01028634.1:0-19834 GCA_013235015.1 Araneus ventricosus | reverse complement strand
ATATACTCATAGGGATATATGCCCTTTTTCAGTAATAGATCCCTGTGTGGTGAAGACATGCAGCTTTTCATGATTGAAAACTTGCTGTGATCCAAATTTTCGACCAGTTTCTGGAGAGAGGTGTTAAGAAATTGAAAACTGTCGACAAACTGCAAGGTGACAGGATTTTCCTTTCTTCGTCGGATGGAGAAGGAGATGTACTTTTCCATGTTGTTGGGAATAACATCTACTTGATGGTCTTGAAGTTTCCCAAGGCCCTGCATGATGAGATGACCATCATAATTTCTCAGGTTGTGGAATATACAAGGGATCATCTTGCGCTGTTTAAGTTGCAAGTTGCATTTATTATGCAGAGCTTGCCTATACTTTCCTGAGAGGTGGTCGTGATCTCTCACCCGATCTTTCCCTAGCCATTTTTTGCACAAGTTGCAATGAGTGGCTTTTTGAAACTCTTCCAGGTGTCGTCTTGTCATATGCATTGGGGTGATGGTGTGAAGCTTTTTGGCTAGAATGTCTTGTCTCCCTGACGATGGATGTGATGAAATAATCAACCGCATCGCTTCCAAGATGCATATCTCATCATTGGACCGAATGGACTTCCCCTGAAACCTGTCACCGTTTATCGTGGAAGCGATGCGGTGGATCATTTCATCACATCCATCGTCAGGGAGAAGGACATTCTAGCCAAAAAGCTTCACACCATCACCCCAATGCATATGACAATACGACACCTGGAAGAGTTTCAAAAAGCCACTCATTGCAACTTGTGCAAAAAATGGCTAGGGAAAGATCGGGTGAGAGATCATGACCACCTCTCAGGAAGGTATAGGCAAGCTCTGCATAATAAATGCAACTTGCAACTTAAACAGCGCAAGATGATCCCTTGTATATTCCACAACCTGAGAAATTATGATGGTCATCTCATCATGCAGGGCCTTGGGAAACTTCAAGACCATCAAGTAGATGTCATTCCCAACAACATGGAAAAGTACATCTCCTTCTCCATCCGACGAAGAAAGGAAAATCCTGTCACCTTGCAGTTTGTCGACAGTTTTCAATTTCTTAACACATCTCTCCAGAAACTGGTCGAAAATTTGGATCACAGCAAGTTTTCAATCATGAAAAGCTGCATGTCTTCACCACACAGGGATCTATTACTGAAAAAGGGCATATATCCCTATGAGTATATGTCTTCCTTCAGTAAATTTGAAGAAACCCAAATGCCTCCACGCTCTGCTTTTCACAGTTCCCTCGTCAATGAAGGAATCAGTGAAGCTGAATATGAACATGCCCAAAATGTTTGGAAGTGTTTTAAAATTAAAAATCTAGGAGAATATCAGGACCTGTATGTCAAAACTGACAAAAAAATTTTATAAACTGGATGCAGCACACATGCTGACTTCTCCGGGGTTGGCATGGAAATGAAAGCAGCATTGAAAATGTCAGATGTGAAGTTGGATCTGTTTACAGATATCGACATGCATCTCTTCATTGAGAAAGGGATTCGAGGAGGAGTTTCCATGATTAATCATCGACACAGCGAGGCCAACCATCCCCAGTGTCCAAACTATGATGCCAGTGAAGCCAAAAAGTATATCACCTACTTGGATGCTAATAACCTTTATGGGTAAGAATCTTTTTAAATAATTAAAGTTAATGTGATTGTTTATAATATATTTCTCTAAAGTCTTAACTGAAATAATATGATTGGTCATAATATATAATTAAAGTGTTAATTTAACTGAAATAATGTGATTGCTTATGTAATTAAAGTTAATTTAAAAAATATTAACAATAAAAGTATTAGCTGAAACAATGAAAAGTTCAAATAATGTGATTCATAATATCTAAAAACTGTCTTTTATTCTTTTTCAGTTGGCCATGTCTCAACCATTACCTGTGAATAACTTTTAATGGCTTTCGCCTGAGGACATCTCGCTGCAGCAAATATGCCAAACTCCCAATGATGCCACAACAGGTTACATCTTGGAAGTGGACATGGAATATCCTCCCGAACTCCACGATTTACACAACAACTATCCTCTGGCCCCTGAAAGAATGACCATCACACCTAATATGCTCAGTCCAACAGCTTTAAATATTTCAAATGAGATGAACGTACAGCCTGCATTAAAGTCTGAGAAGTTAGTGCCAAACTTGTGCAACAAACAGAACTATGTGCTGCACTATAAGAATCTGAAACTTTACATCTCATTAGGACTCAAATTGATAAAAATTCATCGAGTGATGAAATTCACTCAACATTGTCGGTTTTAACATTGTGGTTAAAGTTGATATAGTCCTTTAGGACTATATCAACTTTAATACGGAGCAGCGAAAACACACCAAAACAGCATTCGAAAAGGATTTCTTTAAACTGCTCAATAATGCTGTTTATGGTAAAACCATGGAAAATTTGCGAAACCGGGTGAAGGTTGATATAGTTCAGACTAAGAAAAGAGCTGAAAAGTTGGTTGCTTCTCCTGCCTTTCACGCGTTCACAATATTTGATGAAAATTTAGTTGCGGTTCAGTGGAAATTGACCAAACTTTGTTTAAACCGCCCACTTCAAGTTGGATTTGTTATACTTGAGCTCAGCAAAGTGCTCATGTATGACTTTCACTATAATGTTATCATGAAAAAGTACGGTGATAAGGCGAGACTGCTTTTCACCGATACTGACTCGCTTTGTCATGAAATAACAACTGGTGATCTTAACAAAGACCTTGAAAGAATGAAGAATTATTTCGATTTTTCGGATTATCCTAGAGATCATCCTTTATACAGTGATCAGAACAAAAAGAAAATTGGATATTTCAAGGATGAGCTAAATGGTCAGCCCTGTCTAGAATTTATTGGGCTGCGTTCAAAAATGTATTCCATTCTTAGTGAAAGAGATGAAAAGCAGACAGCCAAATGCATTTATAAGAGCGTGCGACAGCAACAATTGAAACATGCCAATTATAAAAAATGTTTGTTGAGTCTTAAACCTTCGACCGTCTCTCAGAACAGAATTTGCAGCGAGAAGCACCACATTTTTTCGATGCAGCAAAGCAAAAGAGCTTTGTCTGCTTTTGATGACAAGCGATTTTTACTTGAAGATGGTGTGACCAGTCTATCCTACGGTCATTATAAAATAGGTTAATTTATAAAAAAACTGGATTGAGGCGATGTGTCCTTAAGACGCATCGGGTGGTGGTTGGGCTTGATCCTTTAAAAAAATATCTAATTTTTAAGCATTATGTTTATTGATTTCTAAGTTTTAGGTTTATTAATTTCTAAGTTTTAGGTTTTTTAATTTCTAAGTTTTAGGTTTATTAATTTCTAAGTTTTAGGTTTATTTTAATTAATTTCTAAGTTTTAACAAAATAGGTTAATTTATAAAACCTGGATTGAGGCGATGTGTTCTTAAGAAACATCGGGTGGTTTTTGGGCTTGATCCTTTTAAAAAAAATATCTATTTTTTACTCATTATGTCTATTTTAATGTTTTATTTCAAACAGTACATGGAAAACTGGATTGGATCCAATGAAGAAGTCTTCAGTTTGTAAGTACAAAATTATTTTATATTTAAATATTTTATTTTAATGCAAATCTAGGTTCAGTTAAAATTTGTCAAAGTCGGAAAAATAAATTCCTTATCATAATTCTTTCTCGCTCAAGATTCAAATTTCCTCATTTAAACTTTAAGAGAGTTTAACATTTTTTTATTCCCGAAAGAGTTAAAAACGGAATTTTAAGTTAACTTATTCAAACTAAGTGATTTTTAGTGTTCTTGTATTTTATTGTTAGAATATTCTAAAATTGTGTTTGTTAGTGGAAAAATAAGCTTGAAGCAAAGAGGAAAGTTGAATGATGAAAGAAAAATAAATCCAAGTTTTTTCATTTGAGGAATTATTCTTATAAAACTGATTTAATTAAGAAACAGATTTTATGAGAATTAGCGACTAAGTAAACTTTTTGTTATTTAAGAACAGAAAATGCACAAGTTTTGAAATTTTCCTGAAAACAAATGAAAAACTTTATTCGATAACGAAAACAGAAAAATGAGCATGCCTAAAAATGGAATAAAATTGAAAGTTTAACTCAAATTGATGAAATTTTGTTCAAAAGCTGAGAAAATTCAAAGTCTCTCAACACAGAAGGCAAAAATGAAATTAAGATTGTAAGTATCAAATTATTATGTTTATTTTATTTTAATGCACGCATGATAAGTTATGTTTGAATTGACATAAATCTGTGAAAGGACGATGTGAAAAAAAAATCGAAGCCACTAAAATCTAACTTTTGTAAAAGAAATAAGCCGAGAAAATTTTCAAAGTCCGAAAATAATAATAAATTGCTTATCATAATTCTTATCTAATCTAAGAGGAGTTAAAGTTCAAGAGAATTCTTTATCTTAACTCGGCTGGCAGTCGGGTGAGGGGAAGTCGGGAGGGGGAGGGAGTGGTGCCCGCGGCCCCCGAAGCGCCAGAACTCTTATTATCTAACTACGTATGTCACTAGTATATTCGAGAAAAAAATGAGACCTTCTGTGAATTGTAATACTTGAGTGTGATCTTACAGATTTCACTCTTTGGAAGCGAAATTCCCACGTGGTTTCTGACACTGGTTTTGGAGAATGACATACGAGATGTTTTTTAAATATATCTCTGCACATTTCAGAACTTGCAAAAATATTATATATGCTTTCTTTAGTTTCAAATAATGGATTTTCTGAGAAGATGGTTTTGAAATGTCTCTAAGAAATAATTCAAATTATTACTTCTGCAGAGCATACGTTGTGCTTTAGAATTCTTTTCAAGAAAAGTGCTTTTGGAATCCTTTATGTAAAATCTCTCATATTAGATCCTTTATAGTTAGGGTTACCATAATTTGCTTGATTGAAATCCGGACACGTCAGGGGGTCCAAGTATAATATAAAATTCTAAAAGCTTCCTGCCAAAGACCCTCATTTATAACACTATCACAGAGTTTTTGGAGTGAAAAAATTTAAGGCGTCTGAATACAAAGAATATACAATTTTTTAAAATTTTTGGTGATTAAAAATTGCATTAATGAAAAACAGAATGAAAAGAAAAACACCGGAACTTTTAATTTTCAGTTTAAGCTGGCACATGGGTAAGGTGACTCATACACTTTTTCATCAGCAATGGATGTAAACAATGCATTTTCTTTCATTGGCAGAAAGACGTTGGCTTTTGTGAAAACGCTTTCTATTACAACCAAATATTTCTCTCGACGCTTTCACTGGCTTAAATCCGAATATTTTGAAGATCTTTACATATTGTTACAAACATGGAAAGTCGCTTCCCAGCAATGCGAGTCTTATGGTTGGGAAGAGAGTTTTACAAGCTTAAGCATGGAGTGACCTCAGCGACAGTTATGGCACCCTGACCTTGGCGACAAACTTGGCGACCATTTTGGCGATTTGGCGACCTTGGCGACAAATAGATGATTCCCGAAAATGCAACCCTTTTCTCGATATTTCTACTAGGAAAGGGAATACCCGAGAAAACACCAGGTGACGTCACGGCCTGTCGGAGAGAATATTTAAGGACGCACTTAGATCAGAGGAGCGTCTTTGATCGACTGGTTACTTCGCTTTGAAGCGTGAACGTCTTCGGAGTTCTATCCGCTGTGTGAGCTAATCAGCTGGTGAACTGAGCTGTTATTGTCGTTACTAGTTATTTGCTGACTGTTTGTGTTGTTGTATATCAAAGTGCTGAACTGTCATTACCTGTGAATTGTTGTCTATTTACATTGGTAATCTGTGCAAGGACTATTGTTTCCTGTACCTGTGCTACGTGTTTTCCTGCATATTTGTAAATAAACCTTCATTCTCCTTTATCCTGCGTGTTGGACTGTTTACACCTTACACCCGCAGTAAGACTTAGTGCAACAATATAGTAACCCTAGTTATATTACCCCTGTTCACACAGTTCCCCAAATACAGGGTGGTCATTAATTATTGGACCCGTTTCAAATATTGATAAAAAAACTAATAATGTTATAACTGTGAGGTCTTTTTAAATGAGAGAGAGCAAATAATTTTTTTTCAGATAGGTGGCGTACCATTACGGCTATCTAAATTTGCTACAGCGAGAGGTTTCCATACGCAATGGCTACTGATAAGCCGAAGCCGATGCGCGTTTTCTGGTTTCCTTTTGTAGTTTTTCTTGAATATCTCGAAACCTATTCAGTTTTCAAATTACAATTGATTTAACAAATTAAAGAGAATAAAATTTTATACGAGAGTAACTATAAATACATGCTTTTATTTTTCTTCTAGCTTAAATAGTTTCACAAATAATGGCTCTCAAAAATGGGAGATTCCCAATAATTTACGACCACCCAGACTGCTGTAAAGGCGTTGTCGCGACTCCTCTTCCAACGAGGACGTATCTAGACGCTCGAACTTTTCCACCAATCCAGAGCAGGCATCTTCAGCCAGGACTTTTTTAAATATTATTCGAGAATTGGTGGGAAAATTACCCAAAGACAATAATATGTGTAAATGAACATTCGAACTCTCCTGAATGTGAAATTATGTATATAATCAAACTTTTCTCTTAATGTGTATACTTTTAAAGAACTTTTCAGCATGTAAACAACCATTGTTTTGTTATAGTTGAGTGGCAACAGTTTGTTGACGCTTGCGCGGGGAGAATGTAAATAAGGAGAGGCGGTTTCGCCGCCATCAAATAAAGACGTGTTCGTTTCAGTGGCTTTCTCTTCCTTTGAATTGGATATGGATTCAATAATTCTATTTCAGAAAGCGGATCTCCAGCTCTCAACAACGCTCCCGGCCCGTGGAAACTGAGGTAGGCGTAATTTATTTAATTTGTTGATTTTACGCCTAAACTATTGTCACAGGCGTGTTACCTATTTGAAAAGAAAGATTTTAAAATGCGCTTTTAGTTAAAAAAAAAACACAAAGTTGTAGCATTATTTTTTTAAAAAAAATGTTTGAAATGGGTTCAATAATTTATGACCACAGTGTATAATTTCTCTTTTACTGTTAGGATTTTAATTCAAAATGAAAATCCTTTTCCTGTCGAGTCTTTTACCGTTTAAAAACACATACATCGTTCTTGACGATTTATTTGTTTGCAGAGTTAACAACATTAACATATCTTAAAATAACAGATGTTTGTTCTTGATGTCTCTGGAGTGGAATGTAATAAAATTGTGAAATAGCTATTTTTATTTAAATGTATTATTTACTTTCTAACGTTTTTAGCAAAAGCAGATATCAGTTCCTCTTGTATTCTCTGAGATAAATAGGAACGCGATGCTGATTTCACACAAAGATACAAATTTCGTTTCATGATTGGGTGAAATCTTGCAAATAATTCTATGATACCTAGGAAATTACCGTTGTGTGGTTTATATAAAGCATCACTACTTCCCTTGAATATCAAATTATGCTTTGATAAATATAAAATTTAAGCCACTATTCTTTTATAAACACATTTTATACAGTGCGTTTTGTTTTTATTTATTTTTTCATGTTCTCTCTCATAGTGCTTCCCAGTATGAATTTCTTTTTAAGTTTTAACAATTTATATATAGCTTATAAATGATATTCTGATCTTTCATGGCTTTGTAAGCATGAGCAACTTGAATGAAACTCAATCGTTAACTCGAGTTAAACACAAAGAAGTGGTATTTGAAGAGTTGCACAATGTGGAATCCTTTTATTTTCCATACTTTTTTTAGCCATCCCAGTTTCTTTCTTGATGTTCCTCATACTTTAATTTTCTTAAATAATTTCAGAAAAACTTCTATTTTTATCAATCGGAAAATTGTAGTGTTTTGTACGTATGTCGCTCTATGTTGCATGATAGTCATTCTAAATTTATCAGTTAAAATTTCAGGACAATTACCAGGATCATTTATATCGATATTTCGTTTTCAACTCTTTGTTGATCCTGTTGAAGCTGCTGTCCTTGGACTAATTCATCTTTTTCCTTATTCGACGCAGACACAAAATCCACCGTCTATAGGTTTTCCTCTGCTTCATATTTACCTTCTCATTTTTCAATTTTCTTAAAGTGGCTTTCCTCTTCAATGAGACGAAAGCTGTTTCTATGATGATTCAGATTGCTTCCGCCGGATGTCAGACGGCATAATTTGATTCCCGCGATTTTGATTTTTCAATAATTGTTAATTATATGTTTCTTCAGTGTTTTTGCACATTTTCAGTTTTTATAAATTTTGCAAGGGAGCTCCTCACGTTTTCAGCAATTTATTTTCTTTTTCTGTGTTTTTATTAAATTAATCAAATCCACACGTACATTTTCTTCCGACACCTCTGTTTCTACTAGTCATGTTTCGAAATTGTCCAAAAACAATATTAAAGAATTCACATAAATTTTTAGTGGTATGATTACAACAATACAATATATTATTGAATAAATTTTAATAATATATTAATTAATTAATTCACCGGGATTCCCTTTAAATATGAATACTTTATTTATTTCCCCACTTAGCGATAAAAACGTATGATGTGTACTTTCAGCCGTTACAACTCAAGCATAATGAAACACATTTTTTTTGTTTTTACTTTTCTTACTCTTTGTTTTGGGTATGTAGTGAGATTCAAAGCCCAACTTGCTTTTGATTGATCGACGTGAAATGTGTACATATCGCGTGATTATATTCAAATGTATGTATATTCGGATTAAAATAAAAAATAAGAAGGCATTTTTAACTTGAAAACTCAATCAGCTTCGCGAAGCCTAGTGCGGTCGCACCCCCCTTCGGCCGGCCCTTCGCGGCCAGTAACGTAAACTAAAAGCACACTCTTTATCGATGTTCCGATGGGATCCCGGCCTCACTCGCCTGTGCCTTTCGAAACTTTCGTTCACCCTTCGAGTTCGCAACTCGACTCATTTTAAAAAACAATCCCTTACCCTCGGAGGATGACAGCGCCCTCCATCAACGAGTGCAAAAATCGAGGGATCCTAACACTACAGTTATGTTTCCATATTTTTTTCTGAAATTAAAAATAAAAACGTAATGCTCAAGTATCGAATTTTAATAACATCTAAGAGAGTTCATTGATTTCTAATTAAATCAAATGTACAAAATTATCATGCTGCTCAAAATTTTCAAGAATAATCTGTTTCGAAGATCAGATATTTCTAATGAAATTATAATTGGAAAAATTATAACTTTACTATTCGTTTCTGATATTTTATATATAAGAAAATATTTGATGGTCATTTACGTGAGCATATTAAAAACATCTATCTTTCAAAGAATAATAATGGCAATTGAATATTGATGCTCAACAGTTTCAAAGTTGAAAAGCATTTTAGAAACAATATTTAAATTAAATTCTTATTTCATAGATATAATTCAAGCATTTAAAGGCATTTTTTAGAAAAAACATTCTAAAATTTATCATGCAATCACAAGTTTAAAAAAAGTTAACAGGGGCTCATGAACTTTGACAGCTTCACAAATTGACATACGCAATGATGTAAATATTTAAGTTTTATATAGTTCACTGTCGCGGGATTTTTGCAAGCTTTCTTCATCAATAAGTCGGTATTCCAAGGGATGTGTATAGGAAATAGAATATTAAGAAGTCGTCTAATAATTGGAAAAATTATAACTTTTCCAAAGAGTTTAATGAGTGATAAAATGAGTTTAATAACAATTTTAAATTGAAAATATTAAAAACTTAGACAAGGAAAAAATGAAAAATGTTTTCCTTGTTTTTCAATGCCGGCATCTTGACAAATATTTACGAACGAAAATAGGGGCGCGAATTTTTTATTCTTCCTGAAACAGGCTCAGGAGTAAAAAAAGTCAAAGACAGCCAGATCCAATGGAAATTAGTTGACAAACAAGGTTTCCATTCAGTAAATAAATTTTCAACAAATTATTCCTCATAAATTGAAAAAAAATTCCCTCCCAAGATTCTACAATCCGCATGGCCGAAGCACCCAGATTGAGGCAGCTATGCGCCTGAACTTCTCTCCAGGCGTCTTTTTGGGGACATCCGGCACGCATGCTCATGCCGTCGGTCAGCTCAAAGCGTTTGAATGCTAGACCAATGAAAGGTATTTTCCGAGCGGCATCTTCGGAAAACAGCGTTTTCCACGAGATTACGATGAGGACCCCACCGCAAATCATTAAGAGGAGAACTGAAAGAACAAGCTGCAAAGTTAGAGTCAGCACCACACTCTCCAAACTCAACATTATGCAAGCAGGCGTGCCTCAGGAAGCGAAATTAAGCCCCTGCCTTTATTAAATTTTTATAAATGATATTCCACATATATACAGCATTTTTATGCTGACGACACAGCGATGCTTGCACAAAATAAAAATCTTAAATGCATAGCAAAGGCACTCAAAACCCACCTCAGAGAACTGGGAAAAAGGTTTGATAGGTGGAAGATTGCAGTCAATGCAAACAAACAGAACTTGTCTTGTTTCCTAAAATAGAAAAGCCACCCACTCCCAATATTATTTTACAAGGTAAAAGTATCCCTTGGTCTCAGGAAACCAAATATCTTGGTGTCATTCACGATTGTAAACTAACATGGAAATTACATTAAATCACATTAATTTTATCTCCCGAAAATTCCGAGATAACTGTAGAAAAATTTACCCCCTAATTGCTCGGAATTCAGAATTAAGTAAAAAACACAAAGTGCTTATTTTTACCTCCATCTTACGACCTGTGCTCACATATGCTAGTCCCGTGTGGGCCTACGCTGCCAAAACTCGTTTCAATCACATCGAGAGGTCCCAGAGCAAACTTCTCAGACAGATAACCAGAGCCAGATGATTCATGAGGAACGAGGATATTAGAAATGCTCTTAAGATTAAAACCCTTAAGGAATACATTAAAAAGCTTTAAAATTCCTTCAACTCTCTCCACGAAATAGATAACACATCCATTCATGAAATCGATTTCTACACCCCAGATCGAAACATCAAAAGACGGAGGTTAATCCTCATCTAATAAAATTTTTTCTCTATTTCTTAACATTTAAATTTTTAACATCTTATCTTTTCATATTTTATACCTCTAATTGGCATCCCCTCGTTCCTCACCACCACCCTTCATTTCTATTACTCCTTATTGTAAACAACCTCTCTCATTGGCTCCCCCTCCTCGCCTCTTCATGCCAGCCATCCTCACCCATCCCTGCTGACTCAAGACCATCTCCAATCTCCGGCAAACCACACCCACCTGGATCTTCAGGCATCTTCAACCCCACTAAATCTGCAACACCATTGGCTGCCATCAAAACCACCACGATATTTTTAAGGAGGCCCCACCTCCCATCTTCACTCACAGCCCAGACATCAACGAATTAAGACGTCTCTCAGATCCTGCCTAACTCACGTTTCGTCCAGCATCTAGAACATTCATACAGGGGAAAGTCGCGGCCGCGCCGCGAAGATTGCCCCTCACCCTGTCATCTTGTCAAGCTGCAAATCGGGAACAGAGAAGAAATCCCCTCTTTCTGGTAAGATCGATTTCTTTTAATTCGAAAAAGGCCGGAAAGTGGGTTGAGATAGGAAGGGGAAAGATTCGCTTAATGAGGCTTTTGTTAAGAACCGCCGGGGGAGTTTATGACGTCACGCAGTTGACACTGTGCTCGAAGATATGAGATTAACTTAAGATTTTACTTTATGCTTTTGAAATAAATAACTTTGTTCCACTTCACATTAAAAAAATGGTGCCAGTAATTGGGTTGAGATTAATCAAATACAAACAATGATTTTATGAATCAATTTTGGCATTTTCGTTGGGGAATTTATAGGTAAGAAGAAGAAAAATTTAAAACTATCTCTAGTCATTATATTCTTTCTACATACAGAAAAATTTCTATATATATATTTATATATATAAAACATTTTGCAAATCTTAAAAAGTAATGAATCTCAATATTTTTATAAAGTAGAAGCTTCAAATATAGAAAAAACACATTGCAAAACTAGTATAGCTAGACACAAGAGAGATAATAGAGAACTTAATATTATTAATGAAGATTTAATGGAACTTTGTAAGAATTTTGACAAAGATTTTAACATAAAAAAGATTAAACGATATATGTTTGAATTAAATAAAAAAGAAATAAAGAATGTAGAGAATTAATTATGGATAATAAGACAGACTCACATGGATGGTATTTGATTAGAGATATATTCAAATTTATATATAAAAAATTTAATTTATCTCATAACATTCACAATAAGAAAGATATTGAATACTGTATCTTCCTTTATACTGTGAAACTTCTTCGAACGGCCACCCCTGCATAGCGGTCACCCCTCTTAACGGCCAATTTTTCATGGAACGGATTTTTCGGCCCATAGGTCTAATGTTAAAATAACCCCTAGCAACGGCCACCCAACCCCTCTGAACGGCCGCCGGGTGGGTTCGCCCATCTCATTTGACAAACGCATCGGTTAGAGTTTTACTTTTTAAACTGAAAAACGAATTTGAAAAAATGGTTTTTCCAAGAAGGGTAAAAACTTAAAACAGTTACTAATTGTATCCTTTTCTCAGAAAATTTAAAAAATTATTAAATAAAGTACTATTTTCTCTTTAGATTATTCTCAAACTTCATTTTAAATAAGAAATATGTGTCTGACTTGTTTATATTATGAATTATAGAAATTATCTTGTAATTGTAACGAAAACCCTTCAGAGCGGCCAATTTTTCTCGGAACGGAGGAGTGGCCGCTCAGAGAGCTTTCACTGTATGAATAAAAAGTATGACAACTGTAAATTTTCTGCTATATTAGATAAACATATTAAATGCTTTCCTATAAAAAATATTAAAATTAAACGTGCATTTAAAAATAACAAACAATTAGGCAGAATGATTTTTTACTATAATAATATAAAAGAAAGTAATACGAGTGATGATTGCAAGTGTATAAAATATAATAATTTCTTGAATGAAGATCATGGACATGTAATTACTGGAGATTTGAATATTGTTGGAAATGAACAACTTAGAGAATTAATGAGTAAAGGTACAAAGCATCGCTTGGCTACAGATAATAGTAATGAAATTATTAAAAAGCAAATTAAAAAAGATATTGAGAAATTTTTATTAAATATGGCAATTAAATATAGTATGCCCCTAGAGGCATTTAGTGAATATAGACAAAAAACTTTATTAGATCTTTGTAACTATAATTTTAAATCTAATGATTATATTAGATATCCTGATATTAAAAAAAAATTAAAGAGTTGAAACAGAATTTGTAATTGTCTATATCGACAAAGTGCCCAGTAACTTTGCTATAATTTGTAAATATTATTGCAAAAAAATACTTAATGATCATATTATTAACAGTGATATTTATAAAGACACAAAATTAGGTGAAAGAGAAATTTCTAATAGAATTCAAGCCTTCCATAAAAAACTGGGAATTAATTATATTAAAAAAGATTATCCTCACATCCTTCTAACACCAAAATTTCACAAGAGTCCTCTTAAATTTAAAAGTATTGCTAATGGCTGCAATACTTACATTACAAAATCTGGCAAACTTCTGCAAAAATACATACAGTGATAGAGAATTTAATTAAGCGAAAAGATACAATTATAGTAAATAGTAGTGTAGAGATGTTAAATGTAATTAAAGATGTAGAAATAACTAGTGTACATATTTTGACTTCCAGGATTTATTTAATAGTATAGATATTGAAGATTTGATTAATACCCTAGTAAATATACATACATATATATATATTATATTGCATTTGTTTCTGTTTTTGTATATGTTTGTATATATATATATTTCTATCTTTATTACTTACTTTTTAAAATTACTTGTATCAAATTTCTTCATGAATAAGTATTTGTGAATAATGTGTACAGGGAAATATTTAAAAAATACCAGAGGTTTATCTTGATAGTAAGGTAACAGAATAATTAACCTGATTTAAGATAGATTGAAATACCATTAAATACATAAAATTTAATAATTGAAAATTTGGTCATTCGCTGAAGAAAAGAAATACCTATCTTTAACGTGAACTGAAGAATGGTATTTCATATTCTCTTTCTGAATTATACTTATAATAGCTGTTCTATACACAGTAGACTTCGCGGCCCCCCCCCCAAAAAAAATCTAAGATCTACTTTTTATAAAAATGTTTCAAGGTTTCAACTTTTTTTAAATGTCAATACTTAACACAAGTCTGCTTTTATCAGTATTCACAGAATGACAATTAAATGTCCCGTCAATACCAAAATGATTCAAATGTTTTAATGATCAAATTGTATGTTTTAATTATCAAATGATATCAAACACACGATTGACTCGCCAGTCAATGAAACCATTAAAACGGCCACCATCTTGAAAAGTAATAAAAATTAAAAATCTTTATACATACGTCATTTTGAATAAGTTCAAGGAAGTGTTATGTCTAATTGAGGAAAATCGAACAACGCGTTTGGTCATGACTGCATAACTAGCAGATTTACAGGTAATCATACGAAACTCCGACCAGTCGAGTTGAAAGGAAACTCGCATCGCTCGGTCAAATATGTGAATTCCTAGCTTGTATCAACTTTGCATGTATTGCCTAGAATATATATATATCTAGACGCAAAAGAATTCATCAATAGCTTCTATAAGATAATTTTTCGAAAGATAAATTTTCGTATGAAAATCCTTCTGATTATGAAATAAAAATCTATCTCACGCTTCTGTATTTCAATTTCAAAGATTTTTTCAGTTTTGACATGCTATGAAAAGCTGATCATACTTTTATTTCTCTTTATTTTGCACTAGCCGTCTTTGGGGACCAACTGGTGCGTGAGGATAATTTTGGGAGAAAATAGAGTCTCATAGCTTGATCTTAATGGTCCACTCAGCACATTATTTTAAATGACAAATTTTGATACACGTCTCAGTCGTACTATTTCAGAAGAAATGCGCCTATTCTCTTCTTAATGTTATGTACCTCCTAATTATCTCTACAATTCATTTTATCAAAAATTTGAACTTAAATCTGAAATGGGAAATGATTCAACTTCAAATACTCCAATAAGCTTCTTGCTGATTTGGAGCATGCTAATTAAATATATAAAAATTGTAAGTTCACTCTTTGAGCATCGAAGTTTTGTGTGGACTACCGAATATATTTTAATAGCAGTACGCGCACGGCGTTGCCTGTGGAATCAGCACTTTAACAAAATGATTGAAAAAAAAACCCCGCCCACAATGACACCAAAAAGTTTTGAAAACAAAATCAAAACAAAAGATACACATTATTTGATTTTCCTGCATATTTTTTTTCGCACTACAGTACGTTAATCCAAAACAATATTACAAAATTGGAACCTGAAAATGATTATTATGCAGCAAGATTATTGAAATTGAATCCGAAAATAATAGTCGAAGAAACTCATTCAGGTGAAGGTCATGACGTATCCTGCGCGTCCGCCAATCAAAATTGTCAGCAACGTTCCGAAGAAGTGCCGCGCGAGGAACTCGATTGAGAATAATAACTCTCAACTCTCCAGAAAAAAATTAATTTAAATGAAACTTGAAAAGATATTTTAACTGATCTTGTTTTAAATCCGACAGAACCGTTCTAGTTAAAACCTGAAAAAAATTGAAAATAATAGTGTTATTAGAAAGTCGGATGCAACAAATTTAAAAACAAAAATAACATTCCGATGCCAAAACCGACTATTTTTAAAAAAATTCTCAAAATTAAGTAAATTACGTTAGAAATTCAAAACTAACTTCATTAGAACGAAAATCGCGTCCTCTTTCCGATGGTGTATACATTTTTGTCGTACAATTATTCAAGACCATTCTATTGATAAATTAGTGCGAAAAATCAACCAAAACAACACAAAACATTAAATAAAAAAAATTCCTAGATTAAATTTTAAAATTTCGGCTTCGAGGTGCATTCAGTCACCATTACGACTACCTGTGTGCCAAATTTCAAAGTTGGAAGTGCGATAGATTCCTCTGACATCGCACGCAGACATGCAGAACGCACACACACACAAACATTGCCTTTTATAAGTATAGATAATTTGCTAACTGTCTTAGAGGATGTTTGTAAAATGATTCAATGAGAAATTTAATGCATTACAATAAAAAAGCAAAACTTCAAACTTAAAGAACTATAATATGTTTTCACACATCCAATCATATTAGAGAAAAGAGTAGTGAGTAGTGGTGTTTAGAATCGTAATAACTATAAAAAACTTCGTTCACTTTCTTTAAATATTAGGCATAATTACTAAAATACTAAAAATAAAGACTTTGAAAATAAAACTTCTGAATACAAAAAAACTCCAAATCTCATATATTGGCTATCAACAGTAGAAGAAAAACACAGGTTTAAATAATTATTGTAAAAATGAAAATCATTTCAACTTCTCTATAGCGAAGAAAGGTATTGTTTGAAAATATACATAAAATTATTTTTAAAAATTTATTAAAATTAGAGAAAAAATGGCTCAGAAAATAAATTAATATCATAATTTAGTTTCAATAACTTTTAGAAGAATTTTGAAAACCCTCATGATTTTGTTTCCTTTAGGGAACAATCGAAATTCTGCTGGTAGCAATACCTACAACTTTTAAAAATTTAATGCTATTCAACTGGAATTTTTATATAAGGTGTCTTAGGTACCTGGATTCGATGTTATAAAAGAAAATTCACGCTATGTTTCATGCATGAGCAGTTAAAAGGTATTTACTACAAATATTCATGTTTCCTCAAATATTCAAGGTATTTACTTGAAAATTTAGTATATTGTTTCTCTAACATATGTATCGTCAAGTATTCTGTAAGTTTCGAAAATTTTGCGTAAAACTCTGCATATTATAAGAAAAAAACATGAGAAAAATTGGTATGCTTTATAGAAACCTTTATATCTTCCCGAATGTTACTGATATTTTTATGAAAATGCATCTAAGCAATGTGTATAAGAAGCAAAACGATTGATGAAAGTTATAATATATTATCAGCTTCCTGTGAAACGGGTTGATATCATATCATTTTCGTCTTCATCAATTTGTGGACGGTTCCCTAATTGCCCTCGTGACAAAATCTTCCCTGTAAAATGCGAGTTCTCATGATTGTACATACCACGATTCTCCACAACTTATTGTGAACAAATGTATTGAAATTAACTCTAAATGTTTCGCATTTTACCGATCTTGCAATACTTTTGACCAGTGTGTATATTCTTGTTTTGAGAAGTAAGTTTTTTTGGTTCGGTCCAGCAACCGAACTTGACTTTTCTAAATAAACTAAAGATTACAACACCTAGAATTATATATTGCAAAACGTATTAGATCAAATTACAGCATGAAGAATGCTAAACTCAGAAATATGTTTATTCATCACACCATCAAAAAGCGTGAACTTCCAATCCACAACGAAATGAAAAAGAGAAGATTTAATTTTGGACCCCAAAAACATATTTACATACACACCATTACAAAAATTTGCACATTGGAATGGGCCATCAGAGCATAGGTTAAAGATGGTTGACAAACACAAATGAACAGCAATCTCATAGTCTGAGAAAATAATCTTGAGTCAAATAACCCTAGTTTTCTTCACGAAAAGAGATTTCATTATATATTTTGACGGACTTTTCTCTCTCAAGTTCGGTGATTATTCTTTTTAAAATGTAATGAATCCAAGTTACTTAATGAGCAGTGGCGTAGCGACGGGGATGCAAGGGGGTATCGACTCCACGGGCGCCTGATTTAGAGGTCGCCATGGTATCAAAACATTACTGCGTCTATGCCATTTTTAATGAAAATATGATTATGTGTTTTAAATATATTATCATGCACCAGGCGCCAATGACAACTTGGTTAAAGAAAATTATACGAGGATCGTTTCTATTTCAACTCTAATGGACCATAAAACAAGTGAAGAGAGTTGAGAAAAAAATGAATTTATTACCAAAAGTTATGTTCAAGGTTGGTTATTTCTGGACATTGTCGTGTTGTGGTTTTAAAGATTTTGATCTAAACCAAAGATTTAACAAACACCACAATAATAAATAACCATCTAAGGTTCAAGGCCAAAAGAATCATAACTTAAGCGTTGTGTTTAATCGCAATAACTTCCAAGTTCAATTAAATCAATCAATAATTTCAGACCTAGCAAAATTCCCTTGAAGTCAGTGTACCTTGAGATAAAATAAATGACAGACACATGAATGGAAATAAAATAACAAATTTATTAAAAAAAATCAAGAATAGTATTAAAATGCATATCTTGGCTAAAATATATTAACACTACTAAATGAGAAAAACATAGACAATATTTCTTTATATGGAGAGGCCCCTTCCACTTGTAAGCATTTACTTATATATAAGAAAAACATAACACTTCAAACAGGACATGTGTTGTGATTCACTATGGTACACATTTCCTTTAGTTATTCCTTAAATTTTCTATTTAATTTGATAGCTAATTTTTGCACATTTTGAAAATTTTAAATCATGTATCATTACACAGCTTAAATCATTTCTTTTAGATTTTTACTCAATTACTTTTACATGAGAATTTACACTGGCGAAGATTAATAAGCTTTCTAAAACAAACTCTCTAACAACATATCAATTTATGGGATTCACCTTTGGTTTACTTTTAAATAAAATAAAAAAAAATCTTAAAAACAACTTAGCTGTCAGGTGAGGCTGGTTGTTGATGGCATGGCGACTCTCTCCGGGGGAAGTAATCTGGCGCTGGGTGGAAACCAATTCTTTATTTTCGGGTCTCCCTTCTTGACTTTGGCGGCCTGGTCATTCTCTCATTTTTAAGCATGGCTGTAGGTGATGGCAGTCCTGGGGGCATCATTTATTTCTGGTGGTCCAGCGGGGATACTCCGTGTCATGGGTGGGTCAAAGGAATACTTGTGGCTCCTCGTCAGTCAGCGCTCCTGGGGCAACCGCGTGTTCAGGTGGGCCAGCTAGATGTTCTTCTGCCGGGCTCCAACTCCGGGGCAAATTTCTCGTGGCTCCTCGTCAATCAGCGCTCCTGGGGCAACCGCGTGTTCAGGTGGGCAGGCTAGATGCTCTTTTGCCGGGCCCCAAATCAGTGTCTCCTTAGGCCTATCTGGCGCGCTTCCGGTGCACGGCCAGCAATGTCTGCTGGACTTAGCAGTCACCGTGCTTGCTACTTCATTTCATTAGGTCTGTCGTCATCTCCGCAGCATATCTCCATGACAATCTCCGGTTTTCTTCTTATTGTCACTCTTACTTCTGCCTTTCAGCCAAAAACTTTTCTCAAAAAAAATGTCATAATCTCTCTCTTTTTCAAAGTCTCCTAAAAAGTCCTCCTCTCTTCACCGTGCATCAGCCATTTTGAATCACCTGGGGAGGATCGCCAAGCAACGCCAAACCGCCAAATTTTTTAAACGGGCAAAGGGACAGTTAGAATTTAATTTTTCGAGCCAAGGAAAGCCAACCTTGCCAAGTGGCATCTCAGTGGTTAAAACAAGCAAAGACTATCCCACATTTTACCCAATCAGAACGAAACTGACCTTATCTCTGACCACAGAGCGGGTTTCATCATTCAGAACGAGGCTGACCTTATCTCTGACCACAGAGCGGGTTTCATCTTTAATTGGGAAAAGGGGATTTTTAGAAAATTTAGTGTTTGCAACCTGTCACAACGGACAGGAAGAGGGCGTATTTTGGTCATCTGGAGAGGATTTCGCTGGACAACTGCGTCCGCATAATAAAGAGACCGACTTGTTGGTTCGAAATGGCAAGGGAAACTGTGGATCGTTTACCCGGCTTACACGTGCATTGATGGGGGGGGGGGAAAGAAAGGTTGCAG
>BGPR01028633.1:0-19834 GCA_013235015.1 Araneus ventricosus | reverse complement strand
TCGGTCACCAATGTCCTTGTTATATTTTTGAACGTGTATTGATTTATACGTGGTTTTTTTCCTTTCCCTTATTCAAATTATTAATATTTGTAAAGAAAGTCTTATAGCTATAACCTGCTAATATTTCATAAAATAAATAATTGTGTTAAATGCTCTTTTATTTTTTAATTATGCATTTCTTTATTTCCAGCACCTGTCGTTTGGGTGAAATGTAACAAAAGAAGGCTGAAAAGGGAAGTTTCCGATGAATGCTTGGATAAAATAAACAACACTCTCTTGGTCATTCGTGCACGTTTTTAATCACAATGTTTGCAGTTTTTAAAGTGAACTGTCGTTCAATGGTCCAGATATTAAGTGCATGAGAGGTTTTCCAAACATGTCAGATTTTTCTTTATATAAATCCTGCCTACGGAAGATAGCCATGAATTTGAGAGACGGAATCTACAAGTCATGTCGTAAGAATCCCTTCAGTGTCATGAATTCAAAGATCGTAGACGATATTATGTCCGCAGCTTTGAATCACCAGCGTGTGAATGGGTTCAGAGCTGACGATTTGGAGCAACTGCTGACAAGTGAAGAGCTTCGAGAGCTTAAAATTTATGAAATGAATGAGCGAGATGTGATTACAATATTTCAGGCAATAATCCAAGTTCTTAATTCCTGAAATCGGGTTGCAAGAAACTTGAAATCTTGTATCTCCCATGGATTATACAGTGGTACAGAGCCTGGTTGAGATCTGAAGTATCGGTGGCTCGGACAAGATCTGAAGTTTTTGCTGCGCAGCTGCGGTCTGAAATATCAGAAGCCCTCGGGAGTTTGCTCGAAAACACACCCAATTTGAAAGATTTACACTCCCCCTTTAGCTTTGATTTGAAAGCTTTAAGAAACTGTCGAAAGCTAAGCAGATTGAGGTTGCATTTTCAGCCTCAGCAGCACTGGTATGAATTTCTTGCGAAAGAGAAAGATCACTTTCAAACACATAAGTGCTTGGAGTTCTTCACTGTTTGTCATCAAAATCTAATATCTGAAAATGTACCCAACGATGATGTTGTGATTATACTCCAGCACTGCCCTGGTCTTACTTCTTTTGGGATTTATTGAATCGTCAGGGGCATTATCACAGCTTCACAGAATGGATATATCGCCGCCTGAATTGAAATTGCCTGTTGGAGATACAGAGAATATGATTTGGCGGAATATCCCTCTCAACCACCGGGTCCAGGTCTTCACCGAGTTAGAGAAGCAGTACTGAATTATTCTGTGATTGAAGAGCTAGATTTCGACGGGTGTTCTTTAAGAAGTATGCCGTTTTTAAGAGATCTCAGAAATTTAGTCTACTTGAATATTACTTTTGATGGCAGTGAAAGCGGCATTGCTCTTTATGATGCATTACAAGAAATTGGGCCTCAACTGAAGCATCTATCCTGTACCACTCCCAGCCCAATGGACCTTAGTTTACTTTTGCAAAATTGTCATAAACTGGAATCACTCAGAATCGATGTAGAAGAATTCACGGTATTCGCAAATCCTGCTGTTAGTCTTCCGAATTTACAACGCTTATCATTTAACTATATACATGACAATGGCCGACGAGTTTTTCGCCTTCTCTGCGACTGCAACCAACTGACTGAATTGTTTTTACTAAATGCTCGCTACTTTGATGATCAAATATTGCACCATTTTCTTAAGAGGAATTATCTTTCAAACTTGAAAGTGGCTTTCTTGCCTCTGTGTGGTTTGACAGAACATGGCTTTAGAGAGCTTCTTTTAAACGCCCCTCAACTGGAAAAAGTTAGAATCTTTAGTAGTGACTTCCGTATAAATCATTTTGAAAGAGTTATAACAGAGACAAATCATAAGGCACTATGTGATGAAGACATTGTTTTAGCAAGGGACGAATTCTTTGCGAGAAGAAGGAAACATGATGGATGCTAATTGCACAGAATAATGTGCGCGTTTTCGCTATTTTATATGAGAAAATGTATACGTTTCTTGTTTTGTTTGTTAACTGTGGTAGAAGAAAGTTTTTTTTAAAAATTGAATTGGCTTTTTATAACTGTGATTGATTATTGTACACATTTTCACTATTTCTTGCGATTGCGAAATTTGAAACGGAGTGCATGCAGCTTTAATTGGTATTATAAAATTATTCATTTTTTAAAAAAGTGTACAATAAGTATGGAAAAATATTTTTTTGTTATTTCCTTTATGTCGTGTCATTATCAAAATGAAACTATCTCGAGAGTTCTCCACTCGACTTTCTCGTTTATTTCCATAGTATGTCGCGATTTATGTAAAGCTTAGCAATACAGTGAAGAGGATAGTCTCCATTTAACACCCTAACAGTTTTATTTCCTTTGCTATCTAAGAAGACGATCCATTCTGTTTTAGAAAGGGGCTGTCGTTTTGATTCATTGATCTCGGAAGTCGTATAATACTTGAGATGTTTATAAATTTTTTTGCGTAATTTTTGTGTAAAATTATAAAGCTAATGAATGATAAAATTTTAGTTTTAAGACTAAAAATGCGATAATTCGATGCACGAGCATTCCCGATCCTTTAAGTTAAATGGTTACACGCTTTCCTTTCGGCCGGTTGGCTCCAGAATTAGATACAGATATTCAATATTGAAGTCAAGATCCAACGCTAAATTCAATTTGTCTAGATTGTTGAGTGTTTGTGCTATCGCGTTCTCATACCCGCGAAAAGACAGACCGACAGGTTGTGAACACTTTAATGGATTTTTCCAAATTTTGATACACATCTGCAATACTGATGATAAAAACTGTGTGTCAAATTTTATCCATCTACCTTGTCGCGATTCTGATCTATCGTGTTCAAAGCACTCGCTCAGGCAGACAGATGGACTTTTTCCAAAATTTGACAGAACTGTACAACATAACACAACACCACAGTTACCCCCGAACTCGTAACCTAAACGGCTCACTGTCGGAAACTTTACTGAAAAGAGAAGAAAAAAAAACCCCGCAAGCCGCAGTTCTGGTCCGCGCCGTAGATTTTTCGTGAAAACTTTGGGATAAAATCATAAAAAAAGTGTTTCGTATTAATATGTAATTTAATTATCAATCTCTTTAATACAATATGTAGACAGATTAGTATCATTTTTACAGAATAAATAAATCACATCCACCACAGATCCTTGCTGCATGCGATAAACTAGCGAATTATCTATTCTGTAACCATTATACTACTCTGCAAATATTGTATTAAGGATATTAATAATTAAATTATATATTACTACGAAATGCTTGTTTTATGATTTTATCCCGACGTTTTCACGAAAAATCTACGGCGTGGACAAGAAATGTGCCTGTATGTTTTATTTAGAGTGGCTTTTGATGGCGCCATCTGTTGACAGTGTATAGAACTATATTTCGCGTATGCGCAGTAAAACATCATTTACTACAAATGCTCCATTTCCCATAATATTCAAATTTTTGAATTCAAATTTTAATACAATGTTTCTTTTACGTATTGTCAAGTATTCTGTAATTTTCGTACAATTCGAAAGAAAACTCTGCATGTTATTCATGAGTGCAGAGACATGCAGAGCTTGAAAGTTTCAATTTAATACCGATTTTTACTTATATTCTGATAAATGTTTTCATTTTCTGACTTTAGGTCCTAGCAATAGTCCTCAAGATCTTTAAAATTGCACCAAAATCAACTTCCTAGCTAAACGCGATTCCACGCTACACTTATTCATAACCTTACAAACTCTTACAGATATTATCTATCGTTGTGGGGTCAAACATTCTTTTCGCATTATTAGTCTCCTAGTTATTAGCGATTCAAATCTGACGGAATTTTGTCACACAAAAAGGTTCGACCGACTATCACTGTAACGAGCGGAAAAACGTCTTCAGGCAAAAAAAAATTACATCAAGAGATATGAAAAAATACATGAAAGGGAACTTAACTATACATAAACAGTGTAGGATATAATGATACATAGAGTTACAATCCGAATGTAATATAAAATATATACAAGAGGAATTATCAGACGAGTGCCGTGAAAGGATAGAATGTTACCTCCAGTTCCATTGTCTCATACAGTTGCATGATTCGGGGCTGGTAGTGTTGTTCGATGCAACGATAAAGAAAAATAGATAATTGATTATATTGATGATTATTGTCGCAACCCATCCAAGGATTGTGGGACTGTTTCTTGCGTTCTGTCTTGTTACTTTTACTAGAGAGAACTGTACAAGTTTTTCTTAAAAAAACCTATACCAAAATTCATCCTTCTAGCTCGTTGTGTTATCGAAATATTGTGTTAACAAACAGGCGGTCACAGTTACAAAAATGTTTTTTTTTCCGGATACCGGGAGGTCTAAAATGCGGAGGTTTATCAACACCTTGAGATCGAATTCGGATGATTACAATACTTTCTCTTTGTATATTTCGTGTACAAGAAAATAACAAAAGCAGAAAGTTTTATTAATCCTTCTAAAGGGAAGCGGACTTCTTTAGAAGTTGAAAAGAAATAAGACCAGAAGCATATAGATAGTGGCGGCTCGTCTGTTTAGGAACGAGCTGTGCTGCAATAGTTGTATAGATCTAAGTTGTAGGAAATTTTGTGCCGATTATTTTGGTGTATAATGACAATATACTAAAAATTAATAGTTTTTGAGTTATAAACAAAAATTGAGAAAAAAATTTCGTGTTTTTTTGTTAAAACCAAAATTCCAAAAAAAATTTGGTGGCAAACCTCAGATTCGTAATCAGCACCCTAAAAACACAAAGGAGCAAAAAATTACTCCTCCTCGAGAATTTTATTTAAAAAACAACTTAATGACTGAACTACCGAGAAAAAGCAGGAAACGCCAAATAATGAAGTTTCGCCAATCGAGAGCTGGGAAAAATGCAGATCAAAGGAATCTGATTTCAAGAGGAGAAAGGGTTGCTTTTTTCTCCGGAATGAGCTCTTCGCGTTGCTCAGTGCGCGAAAATAGGTCTTTGGGACTGGCAAAACTCTTTGCAGCTCTTGTCTGTATCTCTCTATAATCTTGATTGATTTTTTGTCTTCCTTTTGCGTTTTTTACTACTTTTTTTCGCAATTTTCGTTGACCATTGAACTCTCAAAGTGGGATAAAGTTGGAACGTAAAACAATTAAAATAAAAAAGAGAAATACAAGCTTTTAAAATAATTTCAGGGGGACAGCAGCTCTGCAGCCCTAATGGATGAGCCGCCACTGCATATAGACCAACATAAAATTTCAAAGATGACTTCACCTGTGGACCGGTGCATTATTAAAAATCTCTGAATTAAAGCGGGACAGAAGTGCGCATAATAGGGAATATACGCGAAGAAAGTTTGACGGAGTGCAATGTGTAATAACTGCTCGTTTTATACAGTCGAGAATACCAAACAAACATTAATGTGTTTAAAAAATTAATATTTGTTAATCCCTTACTCGTCGAACATATTTGGCACAATTTGTTCAAAAATCATGGAAATTTTTTGCATTGCTGTTTTTTAATGTTTATAAAATTCTAAATCGATTAATATAAAAAAACACATTTTTGTTTATATTTAACGGTTTTTTAAATATATAAAATTGTTTATTTACTTGCATTATTTTAACTTATATTTGGCTTTCCGCGCCTATCCAAGCTAGAGAGAAAAGTTTCAATTCAGGCATTTAAGAAACATATGTAATTTTTGGACAAACTTACTTAAAAAAGTTAAATCATTTTGCAAATTTTATACGCGAAAGACCATAAGCACTGCAATTGAATCATTTGAAAACATGTTCTAACAGAAAAAAATATATTTGAAATCTATATATTATAATTGTTATGTAATCAAATTACAAGCATTGTGCTGCCTTCTACAAAGCAGGTGTGTAAATAAAAATGATGGAACCATGGCTTTTTATCGCAAAAGGTAGCCCGTGTGAGATACGGGTGTCATTAAATTTGTTCGAATTGTAGTCTAGTCATTAGGTAGGTTTTTAAAACAAATTCTGGTGGAGTCGTAATTTTTTGCTCCTGTTTGTTTTTTGGGGTGCTGATTACGAATCTGAGGATTTCCACCAAAAATGTTTGTTAGAATTTTAGTTATAGCCAAAAAACATGAAAAAATGGACTTTTCCCTCAGTTTTTTGCTTATAACTCAAAAACTATAAACTTTTTTATATTATCATCATACATCAAATTAATCAGCACAAAATTCTCTACAAATTATATTCATACTATTTTTTCTTTACGTGTACTGTTTAGGCGCTATAACTGGTTGAAGTTTGGCGAATGTTTGACTTACCTGCTTGAACGGCTTGAAGAACAACAAACCATCCTATTTGTATGCACTAAAATTTACTATCTTACTATTAATACACTTTACTTTTTTTAATACACTTTTTCTACCATAATGCTCCTTGTGCAAATAAATTTCTCATCTGCTGTATTAGACATGACAGTAATTTAGTCCCGAGCAACGCCAGGCATAAGTACTAGTTATGAATAAAATCCCTTGATTAGCACTAAAAAAGGCTGATGTTGATGGAAATTTTGAGCCACTTTTTACAATAAATGTTATTTGCTAACAACTAAAAGTACTTAGAGTCTTTTTTAATTAAACTTTATTAATTTCTATTAATTAATTTTAATAACTTGGTATCTAGTAACCAAGAAAAAAATGACACGAAAAAGATAACGTTCTAAACTTTACAAGTCAATAATTTAATAATAATAATAATACAACCTGCAATCATAAATATGATCTTAGTATATACTTACATTACCCAGTCTCTTCACTTTATCTTGCTCTCTTTGAAGCTTATGGTCCAATATCTTTTGGAATATCATCTGTGTCTTCCTCGACATGAAAAGATAAAGACGCCTCAACTAAGTGATCGGGCAGTATTGGTTCATCATCATCATCATCATCATCTTCATCAATTTTAATTACTTGAATCTTCTTGTTATTGCAGTTGTCCCAACAATGAAGACACAACACTCAACAAAACAATCTGGCCTTCCTACAGCTGAAATTTCCCGTGCATCCCTTCTTGCACTTGCAGGATATCTTGCGCAGGATTGAGTCAGGTGCAGGGGACTTCAGAGTTTTGACAGGTTGGAACCCACTGATTATTCTTTCCTAATCCCAGTCTTCAGGTCTCTTTTTCTTGCCAAGCCAGTGTTGGATCTGATGGTAAACTCTTAGGGAATGTTGGTGGGCAGCTGCTTCGCTTGGAGGAAGCGAAACAATGTTGCTACTCTTGTTAAATGAAGATTTCATGTAACATTTTTAGCGAACATTATTCAAAGATGTGTATTCGAGGCAGATATTGGGTAGCCATACAATGCCACAAGAAAGCGGTTCCCTGCGTCCACAACGGCTTCAGGGGTTATATCTGGGTTCTTAAAAATTTCAATTACTTTGAGGAGATCAGAATTGTTTTTCAAAGTCTGCACAAACTTCATTTTACCGTAATTAAATAGAGCTGATGTGGTGTCACATCCGCTCATGGCATTTATGAATAAAATACTATCGGCGATTGTTTTTTTAAAGCAGTGTGAGGAGAAAATATCTTTTCAGCGATTTTTCCGATTTTTCCTTTTTCTGGTTTTAGGAAATATATGCTGTCAAAGGTAAAATGACTATTAGGATGACGAAAAGATCGATATGTTCATCAATGACAACCACAGTCGGATGTGTTGGGATCATCTGTGTCTTCCTCGACATGAAAAGATAAGGACGCCTCAACTAAGTGATCGGGCAGTATTGGTTCATCATCATCATCATCTTCATCAATTTTAATTACTTGAATCTTCTTGTTATTGCAGTTGTCCCAACAATGAAGACACAACACTCAACAAAACAATCTGGCCTTCCTACAGCTGCAATTTCCCGTGCATCCCTTCTTGCACTTGCAGGATATCTTGCGCAGGATTGAGTTCACAATTAAACAATCAGCATCTTCGCCTGCTTTCTTGCATGCCATGTTTAATTAGGAAAACTTGTTCATCAGGATGGAGATGAGTCGATCCTTGTTCTTCGGACAGGTCAGGAATTTTTCTTGGGAAACTGTTGGTATCATCGCTTCATCAAACATTACTTCGCTTGACATTTGTTTCCGTGTTCTGCTGGCTCGTTCTGCACATTTAGTGCTCCTATTGTTTTATTTTCAGCATACACATAATAAATGACTAGAGCAGTTGATTTGTACTTTGTACGAACATATGTTACGCAATTATCACAAATTGATGAAAAAGTTGAACCCCGGTTCCAGATGAGTCTGTGCATCAAGTAGCCTCCATCAATAATATACACACTGTTTTCAACATTAAAATCCTGTGAACATGGCTTGATAGCTTTGTATAAAGAAGATTTCATCCCCTTTTAGAGTTAGTGGTTGCACTCTGTCACTTCTTTTGAATTTCACAGTTTAAAAATTACTTCCTTCAATTCTTTTGATACCAAGAATACCTTCCTACTCAGCCATGTGATAATTGATCTTTGAGTCTCCAAAAACACCAGTGCTTATTGAAATCAAGTTAGAATTTTCTGGGAAAGGATTATAGTGCTTAAATCACTCCACCATTTTCCTGCACTCATCATTAGCTTGCTGAATTCTTGGATCACTGATTTTCAAATGTTGATCAGAGCTGGTCAAATCAACACCACAGAATTTTTCAATTTCATCACAAATATGTTGGAGCGCTGTCATTCCCTGCGTCCACCTAGCCAGTACACTATCACTGACACCACGGCGGTGAGTGAGGGCCCCAAAGGTTTTCATGTTTTTCATTAATGGTTGTTCAACAGGGCTTCAGAAAGACGAGTACATTTGCCAAGACGGGTAGAAATACGAAATGTAAAGCAGATACGGGACAACAACAGGGCTATGTTCAACTCTCCTAACTTATTAAAAAATTCTTGAGATTTTTACTCGATTTCGCTGTTTACGTCGCAACAGCGAAAGCGAAATTTAGAACGAATTTTGTGCTGATTATGTTAGTATATTCATAATATTACTGATAAAATCTTTATTTGAGCAAAGAACTTTACGATAAAAGATGTATATTAATTAAGCAGAAATTCATTAATAAGATAGACAATTTCACGAATACAGATAGGATGGTTTGTTGTTGTTCAAGCCGCGCAAGCAGGAAAGTCAAACATTCGTCAAACTTCAACCAGATATAGCGCCTAAACGGTACGCGCAACGAAAAAAGTTGTAGAGACATAAATTGTGAGAAATTTTGTACTGATAATTTTGATACATAATAATAATCGAAAAAAAGTTGATAGTTTTCGAGATATAAGCAAAAAACTAGGGGAAAATTAATTTTTTTCATGTTTTTTGGCTATAACTAACATTCCAACAAAAGTTTTAGTGGGAAACCTCAGATTCGTAATCAGCACCCCCCAAAACATATAGGAGCAAAAAATTACGACTCCACCAGAATTTGTTTTAAACCATCCCTTTTTAGCACCTAATGACTGGACTATTGGCTGCCTGTATTAGGGATGGCGGTTATTGCGAAAATAACCGGTTTTCAGTTATTCAGTTTTTGCTTCACCTTCGGTCTAACCTGGTGGTTATAACCGCTCAAAAATAACCGGTATTCGGTTTTTAAAATTAAAAACAAACGGCCATTTGTATGAAAATTTTTTATTAATAATGTTTTTACAGCAAAGGAATAAATAAGCAAATATTTATCTGCTCATAAAGACTCTTTCAGTAATCCTCCAAACAACAGACACCTCAAGAAAGCGGTTGTCATTGATTGGCCTAAGATGAAGTTGAAAGCTTCATAACTTGTCAAATTGGCTCGATTTGGATTCGATTAGACTATCTTCCGATGCGATTTTTCTTTACTCAATTATTGGATTTAAAAAATTACCCGGACAAAAACATGACCGAAAAAACCGGTTAACCGAAACAAAAAAAAATAATAAAATAAAAGGTAGATTTTTACCATTCTTAGCCTGTATGAGAGACGATTAGCCGGTTAAGAAAACTGAACCCGCGTTCTACTCCTGTGGCGATTAAACGATATCACTCTCCATTCCAAGGGGTTTTTGTAGTATAAAACAACCAAGATGAAAGGATACTCATGTCGGTGTATTTTGATGATACAGTTTAATGAATTATTATTGCCGCGACGAGGCTTACATTCGTTAACGATACAAAATTACAACAACTATCATTTTACATTGGAGGTGCTGAGGCGCGCAACAGCGCCCTCGTGTGGTCAATGTTTCGGCACAACTCCTATAGGTGCTGTTCTATAGGTACTGTTAGGGGGTTCGAAATCCTGGACTGGACAAAATTCGAACGTGAAATTTAAATTCAACGCATAAAATGGAAGTTCAATCCTCCTACTGCTGCATGGTGAGGGTATGGTGGGAGAGGCCCACAAGAGTACTCAAAGATCTGCTGAAACGCACCCAAGGGCAAGTAGTTCTGACGTATGAAGAGCTTCTCACAGTTTCATGTGACTGAGAATCCATTATCAACAGTCGTTCTTTGTCTTGTGTCAGAAGACTCGGACGATCAAGGGCCTCTAACACCTGCAATGTTCTTGATGACAAATTCATCTGATTTTTAAGTGATTTTGCCAAATTTCAGAAAAGAGTGAAATTTCGAGCAAAACTTTTGAAAGATATCAGAGGAAGGTTTCGGAAGGAATATCTACTGGTACAAAAGCCTGAAAAGGCAGGGGTTCGAACCTTTAAAGTTGGAGAAGTTGTTCTTGTTGAGAATCCTAATAAGAAACGACTCTATTGGCCTTTAGAGAGAATTCTTGAATTGATACCTAGCAGGGTTCGCATTTTAAAACTCAAATGCTGTAACTATGTAATCATTCGACTCATACAAAGAGATTTCCCTTTGGAAATTCAACTTGCCGAGGTTGATCTGTCTAATGGTTCTCTGCTAGAAGCTGAGTCATCTGCTAAATTCCCTAGTTATCCCTCCAACTACAGATGCGGATTTGTCAGGGAATGCTACAATGAAAACAGATGCTCCTGTCATCGATATCGTTAAGGTGTGAAGATATGGGCGAACTCTCAGAAGGTCTAAGAGAATAGGCGTTTTGCAACTATCTTCTGTTTTTGAGTCTAAATAGACTCAAAAAGGAGGGAGGATGATTCGTTTCACTATCCGCAGACCAACTGGGTGGCTCCCGATTCGAAGACCATTTCCTCTCAGGCGAGGTACTTGCTCAATTTAACTGTAACCATTTTTAGAGATTTGCTATATATTCCTGTTTTACTTTGTACAGTTAGTTGTCATAAAGATGTCCTGTAAATAAAGTGCTGTGTCGTATTTATTGGATTTTAATCAATGACTCTCTACTCGCTATTTTTAGAACCTGCATCAATTAGATAAGTTTTTGTAAGCTACACATATATAAATAAGTCAGTTTTAGAATGGAACATGAGTTGAAATTTGTGAAGGCGAGAACTACTGGGTACTCCGCCAGTGAATTATGTAAAAGAAGCGGATACAACACATAAAGTCGATTGAATACTTAACTTTAAGTACTCTAAAGGATTATTGTCAGCACTGCATTCTACTTGGCATTATTTCGGTCATGTTGCGTAGATTGTAATGTTAATCATATAATCCTGTTGCTGTGTTGTTCTAAATTTGTATTCCATTAAATATATTCACTTTTCTTTCATTTAATTCACTGAGAAAGAACAGCCACCTCTAGCGTTTGAGACCCCATATTCTGTTTTAAAAGTATCGTGTTTCTGTACGTTCGACCAAGCCTATCTAAGAGCTTTCGGAATCAAGTTGACCTTATTTGGGAATAAGGTTGCATATCAACGAAAGAACTACGACTCTAATATATTTGAAATGCCCGTGGATAGTACTTTACAAACATCAACGACAGACCGAATTCAAAGGCTTCTTATACCACACCAGTTGAAAGACCTTCCATAACGGTAGATTATGGATGCACCAAACGTCTGATCATTTCATTGAATCGGATCTCAGAATTGAAAATCTTTGATTTCGAAGCCAAGGCTTTATCACGAGGTCACCCTGACCCCAATCCGGAATGAACACTTGTTGCTTTTTAGTTAACTATTCTCTTTAACTATTAACCATTCATAGAGAGTGGTGTAACCGAAATCAATAATCATCTGCGCGGATTCTATTCTTTGCCATCTGTTTGGATTCTGTCAACATGCCGCACGAGAGATAAAAGTGAAGGCTTGAAGCCTTTTTTTACCCATCACGGTTGCTATATAAGCACTGATTCTGGACACTTACAGCCATGTTTTCTATTGTTGGCATTTTATGTTCACTGACGAGGACGAGCCCTGAGTTATCAAGTCTGAAAGTTTCGCTTTTTATCTTATTTGTTTCCGAACACAGCGTACCTGCCTTACTCTCTCTCTTTTTTTTGAGCCGCGACTGTTTTTCCTCCGGATACCGACTTTGTGATTTGACTGGTAAATATCTTGAAATACTACTGCATTTGTTATGTTTTAAGTTAGTATCTTTCATTAATTTACACTTTCTAGTCTGTTGGTACATGCCGTCACTGTCATATGTCATATAGGACTATTAAGTCATTCCCTTGACAGAAAATTCATAAATTTTAGAACTCCAATGGCGAGTGGCACTTTGAAAAAGTTCGCCATTCGAGTTCCCTTTCATTTTTTCCCATTTTGTTTAATCTTAATGCGTTATCTTTACTGAAGCTTAATTGTTATTGTTTGATTTTATCTTAATTTGTTAGTTGATTATAGACAATATTGTTAATGGAATAACTGGATGCTGCTGCGTTGCGCGCAAAAGTTATATTGATATTTTTTACTTCTGGTTCTTCTGTAATTTCTTTATGGTGAATATGACATTTTAATTATACTATAGACTTTTATTGATGCTAAACACTTGTATAGGTTAGCTACATCTGCTTTCAAACTATTGCATGCGGAATGATATTGTTGCCACAAACTGCTATGTCGCTCATGGTTCTCTACCAGCTACGAGTCGGTAATTAGAATTGAAGGTCGCTATCACAGACGTGGGTCATATCAACGAAAGTGTTAAATTATTTAAAACTTCTTATCTTGTAATTAAATTAAATTTTGCTTTGTCTACTTCAGTTGTTTGACTATTGGATGCTTCTTTGTAATTCCGGTTCTTCAAAATTACTACGAGTGTAATCGGATAAAGTCAACATAGTAGTTTGTCCCCGTATTTTTACAAATTGTCAGCTTTCATAAAGTAAGACACTGTAATATACCCAATTTCTACGTAATATCTTCTTCGCACAACACTATACAATATATGTTAAAATACCATGAAGGAACATGTCTCCCACTTTTAATCCAACCTGCATCTATTTGACACTCTGCCTCTCGGCGCCTTAACCTTCCAGGGGGCGCGCGTTTTCAAGAGATACTTTTATGGTGCGTCGTATTACATGTTTATATCTTTCTTTTCATAAATTTACGTGCAATTTTTATTTTTGAAATCTTTGTTTACTATTAAGCTAATAAATGCAGATAACATAAATAAAAGTTGTGTTTATTTTTGTAAAACGGCACCATATATTTATGTAATACGATGCACGATATGTCGCAAAATTTGTTCAAGCGCGCCCGCTGGAAGGTTAAATTTCCAACCTACTATTTCTTCTAAACTGAACTTATACACGCAAAGTGAATTATGATATAATCATGTGTAAGGTTGCTAAGACTTATGATACACTTTATACCTGATAGACTATAAACTTGCTCTCGTGTTATAAAATCCAAAACAAACCAAACTTCAAAGAAAATGGTTTCCTTTTCAGTAGGATGACTGTCTTGGTTTAGCGAAACTTTTAGTAGGTTCACTCTAGATCTGAACGCCTCAATTCGTGCACCAATATTTTTGGGGTTATCATTGTAAAATATCTGGAGTATAGCAATTAAAAATCAGTAATGGTGAAACATTTTGCAAGATGAATTTGTGTCAAATTTCTAGAAAACATTTCAACAAATTAAGTTTTAACCCTCTTACTCGAATACTGTCCATTATGACTAAAAAGTGGAGGAAGCGTCATTAGACATAGAAATTTTAGTTCCAATAAGATAATTTTTTCTAAACATATTGAAACCGATTACTCAAATCTGTTTCTGATTTATCTCAACTTATCCGTTGAACGCTTCGACCCCTCTTCTATTGAAAAACTGTGGTTTTCTGGAATAGCGGTCATTATGGACATTCAACGTAACAAGGTATCCAGGTTTTTCCGGGTAAAAGGTTAATAATGCACATCTTGAATGTTTCGAGTAGAAAATGTGATTTTTGTTAATTAAGTGAATTACCTTTTGCTTGCATTAGTTCCTTCCACCTCGAAGGCGATTTGAAATGAAAGACATAAAACAGTGGATTCCAAAGTTTTTTATTTCTAGGTGCTCTTGGTTAAACCAGTTTGTTTTCATGGCACAATAAACAGGGAGGTCATACATTATTACCATTTCAAAAATTAATAAAAACCCTATAATGGTAGCAACTTCGAATTTTTAAAAATGAGACAGTAAACAATTATTTTTTTCAGATAGGTAACCGCTGTCACGGCGCTCTGAGCAGTGGGAGATTCCCAACGAAAACGTAAAAATGGCTCTCGTCTCTGCATACAGGAAAGCAAATCAAGCAATTGTAACAGTTCAAAGACGTCTTCGTTTAGAGTATCGAACTTTTTGTTCTCGAAGTAAGAACTCTATTAAATGTTGGTATGAGCAATTAAGGAGTGAAAATATCCCTCATTCATTCAACAACTTCTTCCGAGATCGATGGTCGTCCAGCACCTTTTCTGCGATACACATTTCCTGTTCCCTTAAATTGCTCATACCAACGTTTGATTGAGGTCTTACTTGGAGGTCGATATTTTCCATACTTTAAGCGAATAATCCTTTGAACTGTTATAATTGGCTTACTTTCGTGGAACCAGAGACGTACCTTCTGCTGCACGTTAGAAATCTTGCTACTTGCGTCGGGAATCTCCCGCTGCAGTAGATTCAGAGCGCCGTAACAGCACGTTACCTATATGGGAATAAAATTGTTTAAGTTACTCTCATTAAAAAAAACGAAGTTGCTACATTATGGTTTTTTTTAATTCTTGAAAATTGGTCCAATAATTTATGACCACCTTGTATAAAGCTCCGTTGATTATTTCTCATAAAGCTCTTATTGTCTAGCTCAGATGAAAATAAAACGGATTTTACCTTACATAAAAATTTATTAAACCTTTGTGGACCGGTAACTTTTCCCGAACACTCGGATCAGGTTGGCACTCCTTATGTGCCATCTCTTTTTTCCAACTCTACGTTTATTTAATTATACAGAACTTTATTTTTAAGCGCTTTTACCAAGTTCGAAATGTTTCATGTTGGTAAGGTTGGAATTTTATGATCGATTTTTCACTCACTTCTTACTTCTCTAGAGTTCTGAAATTGTGTATATTTATTGGGTCTTGATGACAATGCAATATTTTAACAATTTTAGAGGTCTCAATTATCAATTTTTTAAAAAAAAATTCGCAAAATTACGTTTGCTCTCGGTAGGTTTCGGCGGTTGAATTCATCTATAGTATTTTTCAAGAACTAGAGATCTTGATCGTTGCTAAAGAAATGCTATTATCAAATACAAACGTTGCAAAAGAACTTGTCAATGGCTCAGTTGGATACATCACGGATATCACATGGCCACTCTTCAGTCTTAACAAGTGTACAATCAAGATATCCCATCAGTAATAATAGACTTCTGACATAAATTATAGACTAAAAACTAAAAAATAATAAATATAAAAAACTTTAAAAGAAACCCGCTTGTACTAATGCATTAAAAAAATTTACTCTCATCTGGAGGTCAAAACAAAAATCGTAAAAGTGAGAGGCGCTGAAAACAATAGAAGAAAGATATAAAACCACAATGATTATCATTCGAAACGAAATGTTATCAAACATTCATCATATAAAATATATTAGAAATGTGATTACATTTCTAATTTACTTGCAGTTTTCTACCCGCTCCTCGCACTTCTCCGATTTTTGTTTTGCCCTCTAAATTTTTGGAAAAAATTATTTTCTCTTTTAATTTATGGTGTAATAAGATTAGAGGTTGAATGAATGGATGATACAAATATTTTTGTTTGAGTCTCTACATTCTTCGTGAACTGGATTGTCCTCCACGTCAGTCCCAGAATCGGTTTCTTGGTCGCTGTACTCAGTCACTTCTCCATCGAGATTGTATAGTGGTTAGAATTTGCTGAATACCCGTGAACACTTATCAATTACGTGATAACTTAAAATTCCAGCTAATTAGACATTATAAATAACAAAAATTTTATTACTTTAATTACATTATTTACCTGATTACTAACAAGTTGCATATTGCAAAAACGATATTTTTAAATATATTTCTTTTCTGGCGAAACGATTTTTTATCTAAATAATTTCTTTTCTTAAAATATTTTAATTCTACAAATATATATATATTTTATTCGTTAAGAATATTAGTGTCCTTGGGTATTCAGCAAATTCTAACCACTATACAATTCAATATAACTATTTAAAGATATAAATTTAAAAAATATCCATTTGTGTACAACCCCTCATCTTTTAGCTTCTCTTCGGCAGGAGCTAAAATTCTTCTCGTTGTAATGCCGATATCTTTCAGAATACTAATGATATTGAACTGAATTTTGTATATAAGTCGTCCTAATATCTGACTTTTAAGTTCTGAAAGAAAAAATACGCTACGTTTCGCGCAGTAAAACATTTACTAAAAATTCTCATATTTCCTATAATATTCAAAATTTCTTTTCCACATTTTTACAAAATTCTTTTCTAACATATTGTCAATTTTTCTGGAAGTTTTGTAGGATATAACAGAAAACCCTGTATGTTACAGATATAAAACAGGCGGGAAAATTTAGGATTTTTTAATAAAACCTTTATCTTCCCAAATATTTGTGCTGAGTTTACGAAAATTCCTGTAAATATTGTGAACATTAAACATTACTATTTCTGAAAGTTTCATCTCGTTTTCAGTATTCTGTGATGCGGGGTGGGCCAAAAACATTTGTCTTCTTCAGTTTGTAGAAGGTTCCCTAATTTCCATCAGGACTGAATCTTGAATGTAAAATGTGAGTTACAGTCTATTCTTCACATGGATGAAATTTAAAGGCAGTTAGTTAACTATTTTCGGAGAAATTCTAAAAAAATGTGGATCTGAAAATTTCCAGATACTTTTGGGCATATAGTGTATGTCGTGAATGGCTGCCTTCCCCCACCCTCCACTTTCAAGAGTAATCGTAAAAACACTACTTCAGTATACATTCTCTATTGTGAAAAACCTTAACAGAATCCCCCAGCACTAACCAATGGACAGATTTCAACATTTTTTAATATGAAAGCTTAAGACGTCTAGATATGTCATCAATTATCACCTGACACCCACTATCCTCCATTTTCGAGATATATCGGAAAATAAAACTGCCAGAGTCCATCCTCTACAATCACCAATTTGCCAATTTATTTCGCCAAGTTGTAAGCATAACTGCGAAAAGCTGGACGCCGAAGGCGGCTAGTATGTATAGTCTAGTCGATTTGCACTTTAACATAGAAAAATATATAACAGCAATTTTATTGCTTTAAGTTATTGTGTTGGCCATGCAAAACATGGCACTGTATTTTGCAGACCGAAATCGGACACGATAAGGGGGGAGGGGTATGGAAATTCGAACTATCGGGTATTAATCTGAGAGGAAAGTTTTAAATTAAAAATTTGTAGGTAGTGAAAAGATCTATAAAATGAGTCGTCAAACGTTAAGAGAGCTTACTTAATTAGGGCAGAACTCCGCCCCATTTCCCCGTACCTGACGCCATTAGAGCGACCGAATGGCAGGAGTACATGGAAAAACGTAAATTTTGGAAAAGTATTTTTAATTTTTTTACAAATCAAGCGAAATTTTTTAAATTTCCCGCAAGTACGCATTATGTGGTAGGGTATATATCGTTAAAATTGCAGAACGATATCTGACTAATATTTTGAAAAATTCAACTTTTTCGGAAAAAAAGAACGTCGTTGGAAAATGACTAAGTACTTTTTTATCAGTCGGAATTCGAAGAAGCGAAAGATTTTTACTCTTAAAATGTTGCTCTACAATTTTGGATGAATTTGTAACAGACAATTTTCAGAGAAAAGGGAAGAAAATTATGTCGAAGTTATGATCTCTTTTCGCTTATTTTGTCTGAACTAAGTTTCCCCAAAGGGAAAATCCCTTTGCGATGGGGCCAATTCGTTTAGGCATAATAAATGAGACAAAATGTTGACTTTAAATTTAGTTTTCAAAGCGTCTTGCTGAAAACCGACCATTATAAAGCGGTTTGAAATTGGAGAGCAACACTTTTAGAGTAGGATTTTTTTTTCTCTATCGGTGAATTCAAGCTGATTAAAAAAAATACTTAGTCATTTTCCGACGACGTTTTTACTCTATTATATAATGCGTACTTACGTGAAATTTAAAAAAAATAATTCGGGTTATTTATAAAATTAGAAAAAACTTTACAAAATTTACGTTTTTTAAAATTTACTCCTGCCTTAATAAAGCCATTTTAAAGTTCGATGACTCATTTTATAGATAATGTTACTGACTATGAATTTTTATTTAAGCTTTTCCCCTCAGATTAATAGTCTTTCATTTAAAAGCAAAAAATGATCTTGCGAATTTCCCTTTCCCCTTCTCCCCTTATCCAGTCCCATCTCCATCTGCAAACTATAGTTCCATGTTTTGTACGGCCCACCCAAGAACGTAAAGCAATAAAATTGTTGTTAGGTTGTATATTTCCTCCATATTTTGATCCTTTTTGTGACAATTCGCCTGAACTATTATATCCTGTTGCTTGTAACTTAACGAAATAAATTTGTATTTTTTTTTCAAAACCTGAGGGACTCTGCCAAAGTTTCATTTTGTGATATACCGCGAAAATGGAGAGTAGGAGTGGCAGGTGACAATGCCCGAGATATGTAGGGGTCTTATATGAAGTAAAAACTGTCGGAATTAGTTCAGTGGTTTGGGCTGGGGGACTGTATAAATGCTTTTCCGCACAGGAGAATGAGCAGTAGAAAAGTATTTTTCAATTTCTCTCGAAAATGGTAGGTAGGTAGGTGGATGGGGTAGTAGTCGACCGTTGATGACAAACCTAGACGCCATATTCCCACTTAAGGGTGCACCTCAAATATGGGGATCAGAACCTGTCCTATAACTAAGAAGAGTCTCGCTTTCCGGTGAGATGTAGTAATGGTGGGTGTTGAATCAACCTCCGCCGATGACGGATCGTACCTCTGCCTGAGGGATCATCGCATGACCAACTCATAATGAGGGCTATTATGCGAGGGCCACAGTGCCCGATTAATTGTCATGGCAGTTGGGTCATTCAAGTTTTTCGCATTCCTCGACTGCTCGGAGCAATTCATTTCTTCATGGCTGTATCTAGACGTCATAATGTTTCATATGAAATAAAAAAAATAGTCGAAATTCGTCCAGTGGTTGGGGCCGGGAAACGGTCTGAATGTCCTCACTTGTTGCAGAAAAATTAAATTTTATTTAATTTTAGCTGCCTAAAACTAGAAATTATACAAAAAAAACAATTGTGTCCGGGAAAGCGATACTTTAAGATATCTATAAATGTCTTGCCCCCCCCCCCACCACCACTTGTGCTAACCAATCGCTGCCACTGTAAAAACACACTGTACATGTGGTCCTGGTGCTCATTAGATATGAGTGGGTCAATCGTCCTCCCTCTGGTGTGATTTAAAATCACAAGTTCCGTCCCAAAATAGCC
>BGPR01028632.1:0-19834 GCA_013235015.1 Araneus ventricosus | reverse complement strand
TAACATATTTTCTTATTTCGGCGTCTAAAAGACATTAATGAAAGTTTGAAGTAATACGCTGCATCCTTTCTTTTGATTCGTATTAACCGCCCTCACTTTTACAGCTTCATATAGATAACGCCTCACTCTCTTCTACCGTTCTGCATTAATCAACACTAGCAGTGATATTAGGCTTTTTTCAGGGGTTACAATAAGTTTAACTCCAAAGTAGAAAGAAAATTCAATTGCGCTAGTCAACAAGGAATAAAGGTAAAAATTTAAGACTCTTTAATTAGGAATACTTGAGCAGCTACGAAACTTTGAGCCATTTGTATATGCGATGATTCTCCACTCACCAGTACGAGTTTCTAAGGAGGGTGAAGTAATAAAAGATGAGAGTGAGCTTGGAATGAATGGGATAATAGGGTTCTTCTATAAGAAAGAAATATAAACTGACTGGAACTTGAAAATTTTGCATATATTACTGCGATTATAAAGGAAGTATTTATGGTGTTGTAAGGGTATTTGCAGCCAACATTTTAAAGATAAATATTTGAAGAGTTTTTCATCAAATGGGAAGACATCCTATTTTATACATATATATGATTATTTTTTAAATCTTTTTCTAATCTTAAAACCCCACTGCGCAATGGTGCAGTCTCATTCTGTCTGAAAACTTGGTTTTCCCCTTTCTAAAGCTACCTAATAAATTTCTAAATATTTATGTTCGTATTATCTATTCTATTTTTTTTGTTCTCTTCTTTTTAATAGTTGCTGGTTACTCTGCGTTTATGCTTCTCTGCAATGCTCTTATTTCTAACATCTCCGACAGGCAGCAACTATGGTGTTATGTTCAATTGTTTTTCTTTGCAATAAAATTGTCAAAATGCGACCCATTTGCTAGTAATTATTTACTGAATAAAAATTCTTTTTAATATGATAATTTCAAATAATTATTTCAGTAATTATTTTAAAAGGATTGAAATTTAATCAATCTATTTGTCCTCGTTCGGTTTTGTTTAACATTTCGCCATTTCTATTCAGTTTGTCTTTCTTTCTTGATTTGAATTTTCTCTTAAAATATATTTTTATTCTTTTGCTTTTATTTTTGCTTAAATACTAGAAGAACCGAGTAAGTCTCTTAAGCTTTTCTATTTTTAGCTTTGTACAACACTTTTTATTCCATTTTTTTCATTTTGATGCTATTCTTATTTTTCTAATTTTCCAAAACCGGCATTTCTTTAACGCGCTAACGACGCTGCTAGGTTGTCATTTCCATTGCTCTGATTTTTATCATTTAATTAAATCAATACTTTAATTCTTTATTAAGTTTTGAAATAATTTAATTTATTGACTAGACTAATTTAATTTATTTACTAGATTTTAATAATAACAAATGCGTTTTATACATTCAGTATAATTTTTTATTGGTTTCATTATTATTTTTCGATAATAAACACCTTCTGTAATTCAGTAGTATTAACCTATTATCTGAATTTCGCGTTACAAGAGAATTTAAATACTCTTTGAATGTAGGGTCAAGTATCTCTAGCTTAGGGTCAAGTATCCTTAAGGTTAGGGATACTTTACCCTAGGCGATTTCATGAAATATATTTATTTTGATTTAATGAGATATCAGTTTAGCATAAGTACATTTATTCTTCTTAAAAACAAATCTATTTATGATGATAAAAATTCAAATATTCGAGAAATATAAGTAAAAGTAAAAGTAGGGTGAATTATCCCTAGTTTTCCCTACCACCGACACGTCCCCGTAACTAAAAAAAATCACCCTCCAGAGTTACTATAGCAAATTATGAAGCACAGTAATGATTAAAGTGGAAAATGATAAAACTAAAGATTTTAAAAACTAACTCTGATTACGGTACAAAAATGTTGTAAATATTCCTATAGATCTGCCATTTTGCTGTTAAGACAACATACCGAATTTTGTCCATTAAGCTTTAAAGTTCCACCAGTTTTAAAGTTTCACAAATACACAATCGTAAATCCATAAACGATTTTAAAGTTGGTAAGATCTGAAACAAAAAGAGACATCAAAATCACATTTTTCAACGATTAAAATACTTTCTCTTTGTATTAAAAAGTAAAAATAGGCACGTTACATGCAGAATGTGTGCAGTTGGGATGCAGGAAAAGGCATTCAGTATAAAAATAACTCGGAATTCTGTTTTCACATTCTTAAATATAAAACAAACAAACAAAAAACGTTTGACCTGCTAATCCCAAATACCGTAGTTGATAATCTTAAAGGCTTCATTCGCCTGCATTGTATTCATTTGGCTTGATTGCATCAACATTTGTATTTTGTGGATAACGATTTTTATATCATGCAATTTAAAGAAAGAATGACAACCAAAAAATACTATAATGTTAATAAAAGCGATAGTTGGAATTAATGCCCAGAAGAAAGCAATATTTTTTATCCCAACGTTAACAGCGTCAAATGCACGCGAGAGAAAGAATTGATGAAACAATAAAATCGGCTTGAATTTCATTCCAACAAAAACAATTATTACAAACTGTATTTAAAATTAATTCTGAAAAATCTAACACAGAAAAAAATGAGAAAGGAATAAAATTGGCACAACTGAAAAGTGTAAGTTCTAAATATTAAAGTGGTACGAAAATTAATTTCTCCGATTCTTCTAATAAGAAGTTATTAAGGAAACACATAAAAATTTCGATTAATATTTAATTAATTTTAAGTCCAATTAAAATTTTATGAAACAATTCCTTTATGAGCTCTTATTCTAAGTGCGTACTTTGGTAGTTCTAGGTTCAAAAGTCTGCTCTGTAGAGCGTTGCATTCGGCGGATCATTCATCAGTCAGTTACCACTGGTCAGTGTGAGTATTGTGCGACCGGAGGGTTAACTTTAATAAGAAACTGTGTAGCCTACTAAGAGATAGTTTTTAATTCTTTTACAATAAAAACATTTCAGAAATCCATACTGCAATTAGATACAAAATTGTAAAAGATGATAATGTCTTAACACAAAAAATCATTATCCGAAATGGCTTCCTCCTGTTTAGTTTGGTTAACCGGTGTTGGCGCATGCGTTCCACTTGAAAAGTGGAATGGGATCTGTGCATGCGCCCAACCGGTAAGTGACGCTCGTGTGTTTGGCAGAAATGAGTTAGCTGTAATTCATAAATGACGTGTCTAAAGGAACTCTCATTTGAAACCCACAAATTAAGTATTAAAAAAGATTTTAAAAAAGTATTCCGTTCACTGTAAATATTGTAAAAAGCGTGCTGTGTGGTGTCTTTGTGATGTAAAATAAAACATAAAAAGAAACAGCGCCGGATGATCCGTCATTAACTAATTACATAACGGAAGTTAAAACAAACGGGGTTGTACTGTATTTTAAATACTATAATTATTAGTGATCTGATTTAATCACGTTTTCATTCCAACTGAAGATTTGATTTGACTAGAAGCGCCACCTGGTAGCTAATTTGAGTAATTGGTTATAAGATTTCAAGATACTTATAATAACAATTATAAATTAAAAAGTAGAAAATAATTTAAACAAAAAATTCTAGTCTTTAAAAACACTTTCCAGTGAACTAAAAATTGTTTCTATTAAATGTTTCTTGAGACAAATTTACTATTAATTTACAAATGAACGAAATACAATATTTTCACTCTAAAAACTTTCAGCTTCGTGTATTGTTTCTTTCGCATTTTGATAATTTCATCCGTATTAAAAAAAATAAGTCGACTCTAATTTCGTTTACCAGTTCGGATATAAGAATCCAAACTTTATATAAAGAAATTGAGAATTCTAATTCCGAAGAGGTTTTAAGATGTGCTTTAAAAAAATTTATATTGGAAAAAGTTTAATTAAAATAGTGGTAGAGCTTTAATAGCAACGTCGAAGTATTACGAAATCTTTTGTTTTGTTACGTCCTTTAATGCATAATGTATCTTTGGAAAATGGTCACAGATGTGAATGATTCTGAGTCAGATCTGTTCAATAAATACTAAATAATTTCGTAAGATATTTGTCAGACTTCCGAATTATTCTCTTATTGGAGTTAACACTAGCACTACTTGCGCTGTTTTCATTTAATGTATGTTCAGTCCTTTGTCATGTAGTTTCAGTTATTGCGAAATACCATTTACAAAAATGAAAGTTGAAAGTTCAGTAAAGGAAAATTACACGAATTTGAAAAAATTATCATATGCATAAATAAAACCGAAACGCCAATATTTTGTACGTTAGAGAGAACTAAAAAATTTTCTTCAAATTTGCTTACAAATGCTATGAAGTGTAAAGAAGATTAGAGGGAAAGTTGCGTGTCGATTAATAAATAGTTAAAACCATTCTTACAGCTGCGCATACGCAGTTGAAAATCTCATGCTGACGAATTTAGAAGGCTCAATAGCCGTCTAAAGAGTTATTTAACTTGTCGAGGTTGTAGTTTAACATTAATAGCTTATAAAGAAAACTATCTCTCGGCTGTTTGTAAAAATCATTTGGGTAACTTGATATTCTCATTTTAATTATAAAAAAAAATCAGATTATATAAGTATTTTGTGCATTATAATATTTTATGTAAGATTAATTTCTGACATTAAAAATTACTGACCCTTTGATAAACGCTTGTCGTCTATTCTTCTTTTCCTATCTCCAACCAAATCGGGATGTAAGAGGTCTAGAACTGTTCTCAGTCATATTTTCATTAGAAGTTCGGCTGGGCTAAAACCTGTTGCTACAGTTGGTGTAATATGTTTGGTAAGGAGAAAACTTGTAAGAACCTGATTCCTGTCAATTGAAATTATTCTCTTTAAAACGTCCTTAGTTGTCTGGAATACGAAGCCACAAAAATATGCCGTATTCAGTTTTCTGAAAGGAAGTTCAGAAATTCTTCTGAGGTATACTGGCTACCATTATCGAATTTCACTGAATCTGATATGCCAAGAGTTGCGAAAATTTCCCTCATGACTTTTATAGTAGCTTTTGAAGTACCTGAACCTGAACTCAAACGTTTCTCTTCTAACCATTTTGAAAATGAGTCTACAGGCAAGAAAAACATTTGGCCTTAGAAGGGACTAGCAAAGTCAATATGTACCCTTGACCATGGCTTTGTAGTAACTTGCCACGAATGAATAGGATAACGTTGTGGAGCGTGCATAGTTTGTTGACATGGTTCTCATAGACCAGTGGTTCTCAAAGTTTTTTTTTCCCTCGCGTACCCCTTCATTAGTCTTTTTCTTTTCGCGTACCCCTTGATTAGTCTTTTCCTTTTCGCGTACCCCTTACTATCATGCCCCCCCCCCCCAATTATCCGTCTATGCAAAGAAGTTTTTATCAATAATGTTAAGGGCTTAGCAGTGGTGTAGTGGTAAAATAATCACTGTTGTAACGCTCTAACCGGGGCAGTGATGTGGGGTGGGTAAATACCCAGTGGATAGGTAAATATTTTTTGGGCATAAATTTTATATAAAAGGATATTTTATAAATTAATTAGTTTCTTATTAATTGTACCACTTTTAAATTTAGATTATTTCCTATATAAATATTCCTTTTTAATTCAATGAAGAAGGTTCTACTCGACGAATGTTTTCTTGAAAGTGCTTGGCTTCATACCAGCCCGTTGGCAGAAATACCGCAAGAAAGAGACTCTCAATTGTAAATCATTTTTTGTGTCTTGATTTCTGTGTTTTCATGCTGAGAATGTTTTTTTCATAGCTTGAGAAGAGGAAAACTCCTTCTCTTTGTTGTTGGCATTGCAGATGCAATGTCAAAGGGATTAAAGTTTGAAATAAGACCTGGAAATGCTTTGTCCCTAATATTTCAAAAGATTTAATTTCAGAACTTGCAATTTGTCTATTTTTTGTTTTCACTTCTTTCGTAGCGTCTTCGCGCTTTACTTTCTCGTATACAAAGAGAAAGTTTTTAATCATTTTCAAATTTTCATAAAATAATTTATAAATTAACCCTTCCAAGGGTGGTGATTTCTCGTCGAAACTACCTTTTCAGCAAGAATGTTCTTAACTAGGTAGTATATATGGGCGGTATTCATTTTCAAGAGGCTTTGTATAATGTAGACTGTCATACATTAGCTGTAAATTTTGTCAATATAAATATGTCCTTACTTGCGACAGTTAGCGGATGAATTCTTTGGTTTTTTAGATACTAAATACATTTTTGAGAAAGTAGAAGAAATGCATGTAAATGAGCATTCTACTGGTGCAGTATTTCACCCTTTGTAAATAATGTGTGTGTTTTTTCAATAAATTAGCTGTTTCTCAAAGTGTATTTTGTCTTATGTGTGTTTTTTTCTTATTTGTATTCTTAGATCTCATACAAGTGTATATAAAGGTTTTTTGTAAATCTTATTTCATCTCATTAGTTCTATGTGTATTTAAGAGGACAAACATAATTTTAAAATTCTTGATACGATTAAAGATGAAATGGAAGAACATTTTCTTGAAAGGTTTTCTAAAAATCTTGAATATCCTGCAGGCTTAACTGCTTTAGGCAGGGTCGTAGGAAATAAGATAAAGATATTAAAAAATGGTTAGAAGCTAAGGAATGTTTTTCGAGTTGAGTTATTTCCCTCCCGCACCGGAGGTGACGTCATCGGTCGAGTTGTGTTTGTCCTGCTCCCAAATCCGTACTCCTACAGAAGGGTCCATCCCCCCTTTTCATCCCCTTCTTCTGACGTCATCTTAGAGATTTTCATCATTTCTCGAGTTATCTGGAATGTCAATTAATTAGGAATCTTAATTAATAAAGGCATAATTATTAATTAAGATAAAAATTTAAGATATCTGAAAACGAAGTCCGCTGAGGTAATAATTATATTTGGAAACATATTTAGTAAGCACAAAGATTAGGTTTGTTGTGTTTTAATTCTTTCTATCAGCATGTTGTAATCCAGCTAGCATGCTGCAAGACATATAATGTGTCGCGCCATTTTCATACTGAAATCAAATGCGTATTTTGCATAAGAAATAAGAAAGGTGGCGACGACGTGCAATTAGATGTTAGATGGCACATGCAGATACTTGACTCCATCAGGGACATTCATATAGACAATGAACAGAACAGATGCAAAGCTACTAAAAGAACACGGGTTAAGTGTCTATAACAATTTGAAGTTTAAAATTGCTTTTTTAAGGAAACTATGAAAATCAAATTATGCACATGAGATCCAATCGAATTTATATTCCCGACGAAAGTTATTATGTTTGGGAGTCGGAGTATAAAATATTTAAATAAGATATAATTCGTCATTTTTGATAAATATAATTTTAAAAATTATCCAAAGGAAAAAGTATTTTATCCGAAAATTTCTCTCCATATATATTTTTTTGCTCGTTCTTTTTCTTTCTTTTTTTTCTCTTCGTTTTCAGAAAAAAAGATAAAATTTGTGCCTGCTTTAATCTTTCAACACTTTCTGTGGTCACTTCTTCATTTTTTTAATTGTAATTGTGTGTGGGAGTATAAACTACACTGAAGAACTATAAACTTTTGAAACTAATATCAATGCTGTATCGGCTGTCATTATATTGTTGCCACTATTAAATATCGAACAATTATATTTACGCTTTCTCTCAAAATTCAACAGCTTTTTACATATCTTCCTATCTGTCATGAATTTAAATCTGAGTATTCTAGCGCATTATTGAGACCCAAACACATGCGGGAATCTAAGACGATTCTTTTATATCCGATTTGATCTTGTAGCTTAATCGAGAAACATCATTATTCCGTAGCTTACACATCAAAGGAATACGAACAGCGTTTCATAGCGGTGAAAATTGATTTTGGAGGAATTTCGAGTCTTTTTGTTGGGTTCAGACCTCTTCTACAGATAAGGTAGAAGAGGTCTATTTTTTCTTGAAAAACAAACATTAGGGAAACGAAAATAAAAGCTTCGAAAGGAAAGGGCAAAGCTTGTGAAATTGTATTTTTTTCATATTCCTTCCTACCGAAAAAGAAGTTGGGAAAATATGAATCACGCGAACAAAAATATATGCTATTCTCACATCTGGATATATTGAAAGAAATGGAAATTATGAGGCGAATATACGTTTTAGAATCTGACGGAGATATTGATGCTTTTCTTTCGGTTTTTTTCTAAAAGAAAAAAAAAAAGAAGAAACTGAAAAATATTTTCTTGTGAGAACGTTTTATGTTTTGAATTATTTTCCATAAATTTATTGAATAATCTGAAATATCAAATTTATTTCCTTAAAAAGCGTACAGCAGTTTTAAAAATGTGTTTTATTTATTAACAGAAATTTTTCGTGAAATAATCAATGCGGATTTTAATACGAACAGAATCTCGCTGAAGCTGCTTGAAAGTATCAAAACTAAGCTTGTGAAAATGCTGTAGAATGAATTTCGTTTTTGTTTAAATGCGTTTTAAGAAAACTAAACAAAGGTTGAAAAAATGAAGGATTTTTATTAATTGGAATTATATGTTAAATTCAAACAATTAAAAAATACGGCATTATCCGGTATATAAAACAAAATTGCCGGATTTTATCCAAAATTTCATAAATTAACTGAAAAAACGAGTTTTAAAAGCACTTTTTATTAATGTAACTAAACGAGGAATTTTTTATTTTAATTATTTACCATTTTTTAACCGTTTAATTCCGAACGACGATATATCGTCGTTCGCAACCATTGCTATAATGCAACGATGATGTATCGTTTCGTATACGATATCGCCATACTATTCGCATCGCGCGGGAATTCTCTATCAAATAAATTTATAAAGCGTTATAAATGGTTTTATTAATATGTTCGATTTGTTAATAATATGCGATTAATATTCATATTATAAGTGAATAGTCGATTTTTCTGTTTCTCGAAATGTTTTATATTTATGTTATTAGTATGATTTGCAACAAATATTGAAATGCAACTGGCATTAACTTATTCTGCCTTCATTTCGTAATATGGTCCTTTTTGAATTTCAAAACATTATTCTTATTTTGTTTTTCATGAGATTTCTTCCAAACATTAGCAAATTCTTCAAATTGGTCAGACATTCTTCGAATAGGACTGAAAAGGTTAATCCTTATATCTATTGTTCCTCAAACTCACTACAAGGTAGCTCTTCTGGTATTGAGTCAAATTTTAAGTTAAATAATTATTAACTGATAATTAGGCTTTCAAAATATTAAAACAGTGTATTATTTTTTTATCGAGAATACACATGGGAACATATTTCCAAACCGTTAGGTTATCAAGAAGAAAATGGAAAATTAATTACAAAATTCCTTCTTTACGCAAAAGGAGGAAGTGATGTTGTGAAAGTAGAAAAAAGGTTAAATTCTGTCTTACAGACACGAGAAAACCCCTAGTCATCAGACATGCCTTTGGCGGTCGTGATGAAAACGGAATATTCCACTGCATTTGGGGGAGGGGGGTGAATGGAAGGGATTTATTTCATTTGGTGTAGATAGAACCGGCGGAAGTCCCATTGATCTTTGTACTTCGTTCGAAAACGTATTCATCGCCATAACGGAAGTCCACTTAAGTTGCCAAATGTGTCGGTTGAATTTATATCTGATCCCTCCTTTCTTCAACTCGTCTATTCGAGGCAACCCTGCTCAGGGTTTTTCTCCAGGCGGCAGGACAGTAAAAAACAGGAAGCTTCTTTGCAAGTTTACCGCCCTGCGTTACACTTGTATAATTTATATCTAAGGTAGAATAAGCGCATTATGACCTGTATAAAAGGAAATCACGATGCCAAGTTACCCATCTTCTTCACAGATAACTTTACAGATATTTGCTGAAGTCGCATTTATTAATCAAAGTCGATATTACAGGATAATAGTAACCAGTAAGTGTGCTCTATTCTCGACTTTCTTGTATAATTACAAAATGATGCTGTTTGGGTTTCCTTAGCCGTGTTGTGAAAAAAAATCTCGAGTACGCATTTCAAAATATTTGTAAGTTATAGTCTTCCCATATTGTCCAAAATTTCAAACTGATTAAAAATTTTCAGGTAAGGACAATATACCAAATTTCAGTCTTGAAGCTTGCTTTTATTTTTGTTTATTGCTTTCTTATATAGACTAATTTCATACTGTTAGATATTTTTCAAAATTTGAAACTAATCTACTTTTCTCTTTCTTTCTAAAACCCACATAGCAAATTTCATTGAAAAAGATTGTTCCGATTTTGAATTAGCGTGCTCATAAACAGACACCAAGATATATACAGGCATAATTCCAAGAAAGTTTTTTTCGGATTCTGAAAGGTAGAGATTTGTCAAAATCTTTGTAAGTTTGTAATACTCTCTCTTTCCATACAAGGCACGTTCCGAAAGTAAGCTTCGTCGTGCTTTTTCACAAATGTCTATCACACTCGCCGCCTGGGATGGTAGAGATTGGATCACCCCGCTTACAGACCTGATCTAGCCCTATTAGACTTTCACATTTAACTGCATTAAAGTCAGCACTATCAGAACGTTACTTCCGAAGCAATGAAGTGGTGTAGCAGGCTGGGAAGAACATCTTTCGCTGCACCGATTTTTACCAAGATGGTTTCTTGAAATTGATTTTATGGTAGGACAAATGTATCAATGTCGGCGGTGATTGTGTAGAAAAATAACCAAATTTTGTATACATATTTATATAACATTACAAAATCGATGACAGTGTAGTTACACCCTAATCATATCTTTACTTTTAACGTATTAAAATGATTTTTAAATAAATATTTTGGTTCAAAATTAAAATGAAATCAGAATTGTAAATTTTAGGCGCCTTTAGATCAATGGCGCTCCTCGGTTACAGCCGAATTAGCCCATTGCATAAGATGGCCCTAGCTGGAGTATTCAGCCCCAAACATTCTCGTATACTCCCTCCACATGAAACTAGCGAATCCTGGACATGACCGTGACCGCTAATAGTTCGTGGAATTTTATTGGCTTCGGTGTCGCAAAAAGAGGTCAGGCGAAATTGTGCCAGCACAAGCGGGAGTGCTCCCACACCCTGCTACCGACTTCAGTTTATATATGGCTTGTTTTGTGCTCCGTAGTACAATAAAGAAAAGCGAGTAAGCATTTTTTGGCTTCTTTTCGACCGATTGGAACCAAAATTTGATACAGATCTACAATTCTGATTATAAGAGTAAATATTATTTATCTAAGTAATTGCGCTTTGGGGTTATGGCGTTCACAAGCATGCTAATGTATAGACCGACAAACAGTCAACTCTTTGACAGATATGGTGTAACATCTGATATGGATCTACAATTCAGGCAATAAAATATTTTTTCAGATTTCATCCTTTTGCTGAATCCGTTTTTGAATTATCATGCTCGCAAACAGGCAGGCAGTTAGACGACAAACAAACATAATTCCAAAAATGTGTTTTTTCGGAAGCACGAACGTTTTAAACGCGGAGATTTATTAAAATCTTGAGGTAGAAATTTTTGTCGATTACAATATTTTCTCTTTGTTATACTTCGTGCATGAGAAGGAAGCGAAGAATGTGAAAACATATTGTCTCCGCATCTAGGTATTTTCCAGGAAATAGAATTCGGAGCGAAAAATTATTAACTGATTTTTATTGAAATCCGAAGAAGATATGAATACCATGTCCTTCTGCATATTTTTAGAATATAGTTATTAAGAAATATGTTCTTGCGAGCGATGATCACACATTTAAGTATTTAAAATATTCCGTTGATTTCTTTCATCTAAAAAATTGTAGTAATCTTCATGATGTGCTTAATTTGTCTTCAGAAATTACTTATGTGATGGCACACGAAATGTAAGAATATTGCACATTAGCGGGACCAGATTTCCCATAAGGCCAACCTAGGCCATGTCCTAGGGCGCAACCGTCAGGCGGCGCAAGCACAGAAGAAATAGCAAAGAAACATTTACAAATTGTTTAGTGTTATTTTTAAAAGGCCGTATAAAATGATGTTTTTAAAATTTACATTCGTTGCATTTAAATATATTGAACGATGCAGTTTTTTCTTCTGTGGACCTTATCGTCTCTTGCCTTTGAGCTTATTTCCATTCAAAGAAATTTAAAATGGTCTATTTCAATTATCCTTCAAACCTGTTCACGGATAAAAGCGCTATTGAAGAAGCTCTGTCATGTATTCCAGACGATTTCAAGAAATGGAGTGTTCTTGTAGGCGTTATTTTCATGATATTACGTAAGTAGTATAATTTTGAAATAAAATTTAATACGATTCAAAGACTGTAAAGATTGTATTAAGTGATCTCATGTTTTATAAATAAAGTATTTTATATTAAATTGAAAATTCTGAATTGAAAATATTAAATTGAGAGGGGAGTGGCGCAGAACATGTTTTGGCCGAGGGAGTAGAAAAATCCGGCCCTGTTCATTAGAAATACAATTTCCCGCGAAGCTTTTCATCCTGCCGTAAAAGATCAGATCAGCGTTAATCGTTAGTTCGAGTTACGTCAACAGTTTTTTTCAAGCTTGGCTCTTTAATGTCGGTTTAACAGTTTAACAAACCAGTTTTCGAACTATTATATTTATCATATTGAAGAGGATTTGATATATTGCTGTAAAGTGAAGCGAAATGAAACTGCCACTAGTCTGCGCTGTATTCGTCAGCCTGCGAGATGATTTTTGTGATCAAATGGAGTTGTTATCTCAGCAGCAGCCGAATGTATGTGAGTCTGGGTCGTCTTAGGAGAAATAAATGTATGTTATGAAAAGCTTCTTAGTTTTATTTTCCAATGACATCCAGTGTCCGGTTGATGACATCCCTTAAGAATTTGACTTCTAGATTATTTTAGAGATTTCTAGAATGTTCGACTAATAGATTGCAGATTATTTCTTATTCCCTGAGCTCGGAGCGCTACAGACCCTCAAAAAGGAGGAATTTCTAAATTTAGTTATATTACTATTGGCATGTACAAATTGGATTTCAAAGTTAAGCTTTATGAAAATCGCTTAATATCGGTAAACAGAAAGAATTTAGCGAAATAATGGTTTAAATTCTTTTGAAAAATTTATTCGAAATTTATTCTATTCCTTCGATTTGATTATTTTTCCTGTATGAAAATAATTTTTTTAAACACACCACTTTTCCTTTTAGAATAAATTTTATATAAAAGGATATTTTATGAATCAATTAGCTTATTATTAATTGTACCACTTTTCAATTCAAAAAAATATTTCTTATATAAATAATCCTTTTTAAACCCTAAATAAAAGTGGTTTAAACACGTTAAATGTTTCTACAAAGTGTTTGCTTTTATACCAGCACGTTGGTAAAAAAGCTGCAAGAAAGACTCTCAATCGTTAATAATTTGTGGTGTCTTGATCTCTGTGTCTTCGTGCTAAGAATGCTTTGTTCATAGCTTCACAAGAGGAAAACTCCTTCTCTTTGCAATGTCAAAGGCGTTAGAGTTTGAAATGAGACCTGCTTTTTCCCTAATATTTTAAAAGATTTAATTTCAGAACTTGCAATTTGTCTATTTTTTTGTTTTTACTTCTTTCGTAGCTTTTTCACTTTCTCGTATACAAAGAAAAAGTTTTGTAATCATGCTCAAATTTTCATAAAATAATTTATAAATTAACCTTCCCAAGGGTGGTGATTTCTCGTCGAAACTACCTTCTTACGAAGAATGTTCTTAACTAGGCAGTATAGACTTGATGATTTATATAAAAAAAATGCCTTTTCAGTATCTGATAAAGACAACGGATGGCATCTCTATTTTTAATTCTTTTCTTATGGATTTGTACATTCGTTACCATCATTTTCATGTTTAAAAATAAATTGCTTGCGCTCTCGAAAGGGTTAACCCAACATTATGAACATAGAATACTTTCAGTTGAAAAATGTGTGCAGCAGCTTCCATCAAAATCGCTCCAAGATTAAACGCCTCAACCAAATGTCATGTAATTTTTTTATTTGCTGAATGCAGTTCAGCGACTCACTTTTATCTACATAGGGGTAACTGAGGGTTCATGAACCATTACAATATTTTTTAGTAAAACTATAGTAGTATACCAGGGGATATGGTACGCAAATTTTCTCCCAGTTTTGACGTCAACCTAGGATAGCGCCATCTAGTGGTGTAAGAATCATTTATTGTCGGAACATGTATTTCAAGAGTTATAGATTTGAGATGTTTAATGCTGTGGGAATTATTCGAACTGAAATGAAACTACGCATTCAGAAGAAGAGAAGTAAAGAAGCGACGGAATTGAATTGTTTCCAGCCAATGACGGAATGACGTCATTGGCTGGAAACTTAGAGTTTCTGAGTGGCAAGATTTTTCTGTAGATACCTTGAGTTGGTGCTTGTCAGTCCAGTGTTGGAATTTCGTGAGGGCTGCCTGAGCAGTAGCTTTTAGCTTTGCTCCTGTGGGGTCGCTAATGACGAAGATAAAGTCATCAGCGAAGGCTTGTAAATGGACGTTCGGCTGCCATTCTTCGGATATGATCTCATTTGCCACTAGGTTCCAGAACGTTCGACCTGTGCAGGAGCCTTGTGCACATCCCTGCTGTTGTGACCAGCTGACTGGGCCTTGAGCTGTTTGGATAGTAACCTTCCTATCAGTTAGTATATCTTTAAAGGTTTCAATTATATGAGAGGGGAAGTTGATTTCGTCTAGGCTATTGCGAATTGAATTATATTGCAGATGGTCAAAAGCTCCTTGGACGTCTAGGGAGAAGACCATTGTATGTAATTTCTTGTTTTTAGCTTCTTGTATTTTTTTCAATCAATTGGTGGATGGAGTCGTCAGTGGATCTGCCCTCTCGAAAACCGAACTGGTTGTGACGAAGTATGTTTTTCTTTTTGAGCGTGTGATTGAGTCTTCGGAGAAGCATCTGTTCCAGCACTTTGCCTATGGTTGGAAGCAATGTCATCGGTCTGTAGGACTTAATTTTATCTTCTTCTTTGCCGTCATTGTGGAAAAGGACGATAATTCCCTTTTTCAGTGGTTCTGGGAAGCAGTGTAATTGGTAACATTTATTGTAAAAGGTGTGGAGGATTTCAGGGATGCTATTGTTGACTTCTTTGAGTACGATGTAGTCTATTGCATGGAATCCTGGGGCCTTCTTTGTTGGTGCTTTTTTCAGTATTCTTCTTATCTCGTTTCTTGTAATTTGAGGTTCTTGAATTAGTGGGAAGCAGTTGGGTGGAGTAACTGGTGAGTGGGATGGAGGGTAGAGTTCCTGAAGTATTTTAAGAGCAAATGATTTTGTGTCTCCACTGCTTGGATTTCCCAATTGCTTAAAGAGCTCCGCTGGAGGATGCTTATTCTTGACCACCGCTTTGTAAGGCCGGCCATATGGGTCTGTTGTTTTGGTGCAGATGTTCCGGAAAGAATTCCTTTTTGCCTTTTTCGCCTCTCTTTTTAGCTCTGCTTGTTTTTTGGAAAGTTGCAGTTGATGTTTCAGTTTATTGTCGTCTTCAGACTTGTTAGTTCTTCTCTTAAGGGCTTGTAATTCTTTTTTCTTTATCTGAAGGTTCTGGTTCCACCAGTTGTTGTTTATTTTTAGCTTGAATTTTTTGATCTTGTATGTTTTCTACATGCTGCGAAGATTGCCTTTTGGAGCTCTTCCGTTGCCTTCGCCAGATAATCTTTGGTGTTGCTTTCTTTTATCTGTTTCACTAGCTGCTTTGTTTTTGTCCTAGGTGTTGTAGCATCCTTCTGTGTCCTCCATAGGCTGTCTTGAATCTTGGGTAGCTGTAGTGTGATTGTGAGAGAAGGGATTCTATAAGGATATGATTGTGATCGCTATGGGTGTAATCTTCAAGAACTTTCCATGTGCAGGAGTTAGCAGAGTCCGAGCCTTTGATGAAAGACAGGTCCGGCCATCCTTTTCTGCCGCGGTGCTTAAATGTGGGAGGGGAGTTTGTTTCATTTAGAAGGTAGAGTTGGGCTAGAAGAAAGTCCTCCACTTGAGTCCCTCTTGTATCTTCATTAGCATAGCCCCAGATCCTGCTATGTGCATTGAGGTCTGCACAGATCAAGACCCTTTCATCACCTAGGTCTGTGAGGATAGAGTGTAGCTTCTGCAGCGTTTCCGTTATGTTTTTGTAGGGAGAGGAGTAGGCGGAGATGACTGTCAGTGGGGCTTGTTCGGATTGTATTTTGAGTGCTGTTGTGTTAACCGTTGATTGGAGGAATACTGGTTTATTGCAAGATGGCAGAGAAATAATTCCTGCCTTGTTTAGTAAGTGGTTCTCGAGTAAAATGGAATAATCAAATAATTAAAAGATCTACCTCCCTTAAATACTTAGGAGTAATAATAGACAACAAGGTGAATTGGGCCGATCATCTCATCAACATGAAAACTAAACTAACTCACCTCCACCAAAAAATCACAAGAATTGCAGGAACAAACTGGGGACTTAACAAAGACCTCAGGAGAAGGCTGTATAAAACAGTGGCAGAGCGGATGATTCTTCACGGAGCTGCAGCATGGGCCTATCCACTGTCAGCCAGACAATCCAGGCTATTGAATTCAATTCAGAGGAAGTTTCTGCTCAACATCACAGGGGCATATTCCACTACGCCAATAGCCGCACTACAGGTTATAGAAGGGATCATACCGCTCCACATCAAGCAGAACAGGAAGCGGTCTACGTCAGAACAGCGAGACTGCGCAAAACATCTAATTACAACAATATCAACTTCAACCCCAATAACTACGAGGAAGGCACAACATCCACCAAATTCCACCCAGCAATTTTTCAACTAGAAGACAGAATATCTCTAAAAAGCAATTCCTTCCAGTACACGGTCTCAATATTTACACGGACGGTTGAAAGATAGAAGACAAAACAAGCAGCGCCTTCTGTGTCATGGAAGAAGACATAACAAAATAAGAATGGATGGCGCAACTTAGTCCCTTCAACACTGTCTTCCAAGCAGAGCTTCTTGCTATATAGGAGGCTTGTCTTTGGTTAAGCAAGACCAACCAACAGACAAAGGTATGGTCATACAGCGAGTCGAGCCTCCATTCAATTGCTTCAATTGACACCAAGAGCCCTATTGCTCAACAAACACAGGAAATATTACTAAAATCAACAAACATTAAACTTGGATGGTTTAAGGCTCACGTCGGATACAGCGGTAATGAAACGGTGGACGGACTAGCCAAGAAGGCAACACAGAAGGGAATCCCCACATTCATCCCAGCGCCAATAAACCATATCAAGAGTCTGCTGCAAAAAGAGTCCATCATCCGCTGGCAAAAAGAATGGGACAACGGAGAAACAGGCAGGAGCCTTCATAACGTTTTGCCAAAAGTCAAGACAACTCCTACTCCATGGAAAAGGCCAGAAATAATGTTCGTCACTGGCCACGGCCCATTTCCAACATATTTTAAAAGATTCAACATCAGAGGCAGCGATTCCTGTGGCTGCGGAAACCTGGGAAACCCCTTACACTATGCTACAAGTTGCCTGTTTAGAACATCATACCACCTAACAAAACCGTCAGCTGACCTAGAACCACTTTGGTGGAAAAGAGTCATGAACAACAACTATTCTAGGGCGAAAATCAGAAAACTCATACACTTCATCGCGGAAAACGAAACACTCTTATTTCCAGAAGATGGCGACAAAAACTAGCCACAGACCCAACTAACCCTATGTAATCATATTCTCTCTCTTCTTCCATACACAGGCCACGACCCTCTCAAATTCAACAACACAACGACCTGAAAGACTGAATTTTAAAAAAATATTATATTCTTTTGTTTTAAATGTCCTGTTTTTTAGTATCTTTTTATAAAAAATGTTTTTTTTTTTTTGCTCTGGCTTTCTTCAATAAAGTCTCAGGCATACACAACCAACCGACAGGGAACCGTCCTGGCTCCGAGTTGGGGGTATGCTGTGGTTTTAAGTTAAGTGGAAATAAGTTACCGCGGTATGTCTGAATGTATTTGTGCAGGCATGGCCAGGTGGAATGACGTCACGGAAAGTTGTAATCACCATCTGTTTCCCGTGTTCTGATTGGTTGACGAAATGACGTCAAATGCTACCTGATTTTTTTTATTAGACGGTTTTAGAGAAGTGAAGTGAGCTGAAGACATTTCTATTTTGGGTAACTCGTCATCTACCGTCCGTCATTTCATTTTGGAGCTTTACCTGTGTTGACGTCTGTGATTTTGACTGTCGTTCCTGTTGCTGAAACATTTCTAATTTTGCTGAAGGGTGTCTTTTTCAATCGCTGGTGTAATCTTAAAACGTAATAGTGAACAGCAAGATAAAATGCCCAAGAAAGTATACTCGAACTATCGAAGGGGTTCAAAAATTGCTCTGAATTCCTTGTCAAAAAATATTCTGCATCTTGGAGAGGATGTTTACACTTACGTAAACACTTTTAAAGGACAGACTCGTGTCCACATCAGAGTTTTTTTTCAAAGTCAAAAATGGCTGCGTGCTTCCAACCAAAAATGGAGTCTCCCTAAAACTTATAGTTTGGAGTAACCTGCTGTGCAAGATGTGCCACTTTGAACCTTGTAAAGATCATGATGCTGTTCTCACAGCAAGGAAAAATGTTTGTCTGTTTTAACCACACGGTAAACTACAGATTTTGCGTAATCCTGCAAAGAATGTTTCAAAGAAAGGATTTATCTTCTCAAATTCTCACCGTGTGAGTTGTACTCAGTGATGATGAATTAAACAAGTTGCGCGATTCACATGAGCTTCTATTAGAAAGCATAAAAGATAAACTTTTAACCTATACTCTCAAGGAATGTGTGTTAAGTGAAATGAACTAACATCCTACTCATGGACGATGGAACCTATACGATGGTGAAACTCCAGCCGGAGTAGAAGAATTTACCGATGCTCTTTGTAAGTACTTAACAGACTTTGCTTCAAATTATTTATTAGTCATTGTGAAAAAGAATTGTGAATTTTGCAGTTGTGGATTTTCCGCGCCTCATATTTGTATGGTAAGCTGTACAGAAAATTGTTTCAATATTCATTTTTAAGAGGATTTGTATAATGTAGGCTGTCATACGTTAGCTGTAAATTTTGTCAGTACAAATGTGTCCTTACTTGCGACAGTTAGCGGATGGATACTTTGGTTTTTTTAGATACTAAATGTATTTTTGAGAAAGTAGAAGAAAGTTATGTAAATGAACATTCTACTGATGTAGTATTTCACCCTATGTAAACATTGTATTTTTTTTCAATAAATTAACTGTTTCGCAAATTGTATTTTATCTTATGTGTGATTTTTTCTTATTTGTGTTCTTAGATTTCATAAAAGTTTATATAAAGGTTTGTGTAAATCTTAATTCATCTCATTAGTTCTATGTGTATTTAAGAGAACAAACATAATTTTAAAATTCTTGATATGATTAAAGATAAAATAGAAAATTCTCTTGAAAGGTTTTATAAAAATCTTGAATATCTTGCAGGTTTAACTGCTTTAGGCAGGGCCGTAGGAAATAGGATAAAGATATTAAAAAATGGTTAGAAGCTGATGAATCTTTTTCGAGTTGAGTTATTTTCTTACTGCACCGGAGGTGACGCCAACATTCGAGTTGTGTTGTTTTTCTCCTGCTCCCAAATCCGTACTCCTACAGAAGGATCCACCCCCTTCTTCTGACGTCATCTTAGAGATTTTCATCATTTCTCGAGTTATCTGGAATGTCAATTAATTAGGAATCTTAATTAATAAATGCATAAATGTTAATTTCAATTAATTTGATTAATCTAATTTTTAATTGATCTTACTGGTACGACTACGATGCGGATATGTGAAAAAGTTCTATTTCACAGAACCGGGATTCGAATTCGCGTTCATAGGGCAAACGCTCTAACCACTAGACCGCACAGCACATTGAAAGATGTGATAAAATAATTTATTTAAATTTTAACGTCA
>BGPR01028631.1:0-19834 GCA_013235015.1 Araneus ventricosus | reverse complement strand
GGCTATTTTGGGACGGAACTTGTGATTTTAAATCACACCAGAGGGAGGACGATTGACCCACTCATATCTAATGAGCACCAGGACCACATGTACAGTGTGTTTTTACAGTGGCAGCGATTGGTTAGCACAAGTGGTGGTGGGGGGGGGGGCAAGACATTTATAGATATCTTAAAGTATCGCTTTCCCGGACACAATTGTTTTTTTTGTATAATTTCTAGTTTTAGGCAGCTAAAATTAAATAAAATTTAATTTTTCTGCAACAAGTGAGGACATTCAGACCGTTTCCCGGCCCCAACCACTGGACGAATTTCGACTATTTTTTTTATTTCATATGAAACATTATGACGTCTAGATACAGCCATGAAGAAATGAATTGCTCCGAGCAGTCGAGGAATGCGAAAAACTTGAATGACCCAACTGCCATGACAATTAATCGGGCACTGTGGCCCTCGCATAATAGCCCTCATTATGAGTTGGTCATGCGATGATCCCTCAGGCAGAGGTACGATCCGTCATCGGCGGAGGTTGATTCAACACCCACCATTACTACATCTCACCGGAAAGCGAGACTCTTCTTAGTTATAGGACAGGTTCTGATCCCCATATTTGAGGTGCACCCTTAAGTGGGAATATGGCGTCTAGGTTTGTCATCAACGGTCGACTACTACCCCATCCACCTACCTACCTACCATTTTCGAGAGAAATTGAAAAATACTTTTCTACTGCTCATTCTCCTGTGCGGAAAAGCATTTATACAGTCCCCCAGCCCAAACCACTGAACTAATTCCGACAGTTTTTACTTCATATAAGACCCCTACATATCTCGGGCATTGTCACCTGCCACTCCTACTCTCCATTTTCGCGGTATATCACAAAATGAAACTTTGGCAGAGTCCCTCAGGTTTTGAAAAAAAAATACAAATTTATTTCGTTAAGTTACAAGCAACAGGATATAATAGTTCAGGCGAATTGTCACAAAAAGGATCAAAATATGGAGGAAATATACAACCTAACAACAATTTTATTGCTTTACGTTCTTGGGTGGGCCGTACAAAACATGGAACTATAGTTTGCAGATGGAGATGGGACTGGATAAGGGGAGAAGGGGAAAGGGAAATTCGCAAGATCATTTTTTGCTTTTAAATGAAAGACTATTAATCTGAGGGGAAAAGCTTAAATAAAAATTCATAGTCAGTAACATTATCTATAAAATGAGTCATCGAACTTTAAAATGGCTTTATTAAGGCAGGAGTAAATTTTAAAAAACGTAAATTTTGTAAAGTTTTTTCTAATTTTATAAATAACCCGAATTATTTTTTTTAAATTTCACGTAAGTACGCATTATATAATAGAGTAAAAACGTCGTCGGAAAATGACTAAGTATTTTTTTTAATCAGCTTGAATTCACCGATAGAGAAAAAAAAATCCTACTCTAAAAGTGTTGCTCTCCAATTTCAAACCGCTTTATAATGGTCGGTTTTCAGCAAGACGCTTTGAAAACTAAATTTAAAGTCAACATTTTGTCTCATTTATTATGCCTAAACGAATTGGCCCCATCGCAAAGGGATTTTCCCTTTGGGGAAACTTAGTTCAGACAAAATAAGCGAAAAGAGATCATAACTTCGACATAATTTTCTTCCCTTTTCTCTGAAAATTGTCTGTTACAAATTCATCCAAAATTGTAGAGCAACATTTTAAGAGTAAAAATCTTTCGCTTCTTCGAATTCCGACTGATAAAAAAGTACTTAGTCATTTTCCAACGACGTTCTTTTTTTCCGAAAAAGTTGAATTTTTCAAAATATTAGTCAGATATCGTTCTGCAATTTTAACGATATATACCCTACCACATAATGCGTACTTGCGGGAAATTTAAAAAATTTCGCTTGATTTGTAAAAAAATTAAAAATACTTTTCCAAAATTTACGTTTTTCCATGTACTCCTGCCATTCGGTCGCTCTAATGGCGTCAGGTACGGGGAAATGGGGCGGAGTTCTGCCCTAATTAAGTAAGCTCTCTTAACGTTTGACGACTCATTTTATAGATCTTTTCACTACCTACAAATTTTTAATTTAAAACTTTCCTCTCAGATTAATACCCGATAGTTCGAATTTCCATACCCCTCCCCCCTTATCGTGTCCGATTTCGGTCTGCAAAATACAGTGCCATGTTTTGCATGGCCAACACAATAACTTAAAGCAATAAAATTGCTGTTATATATTTTTCTATGTTAAAGTGCAAATCGACTAGACTATACATACTAGCCGCCTTCGGCGTCCAGCTTTTCGCAGTTATGCTTACAACTTGGCGAAATAAATTGGCAAATTGGTGATTGTAGAGGATGGACTCTGGCAGTTTTATTTTCCGATATATCTCGAAAATGGAGGATAGTGGGTGTCAGGTGATAATTGATGACATATCTAGACGTCTTAAGCTTTCATATTAAAAAATGTTGAAATCTGTCCATTGGTTAGTGCTGGGGGATTCTGTTAAGGTTTTTCACAATAGAGAATGTATACTGAAGTAGTGTTTTTACGATTACTCTTGAAAGTGGAGGGTGGGGGAAGGCAGCCATTCACGACATACACTATATGCCCAAAAGTATCTGGAAATTTTCAGATCCACATTTTTTTAGAATTTCTCCGAAAATAGTTAACTAACTGCCTTTAAATTTCATCCATGTGAAGAATAGACTGTAACTCACATTTTACATTCAAGATTCAGTCCTGATGGAAATTAGGGAACCTTCTACAAACTGAAGAAGACAAATGTTTTTGGCCCACCCCGCATCACAGAATACTGAAAACGAGATGAAACTTTCAGAAATAGTAATGTTTAATGTTCACAATATTTACAGGAATTTTCGTAAACTCAGCACAAATATTTGGGAAGATAAAGGTTTTATTAAAAAATCCTAAATTTTCCCGCCTGTTTTATATCTGTAACATACAGGGTTTTCTGTTATATCCTACAAAACTTCCAGAAAAATTGACAATATGTTAGAAAAGAATTTTGTAAAAATGTGGAAAAGAAATTTTGAATATTATAGGAAATATGAGAATTTTTAGTAAATGTTTTACTGCGCGAAACGTAGCGTATTTTTTCTTTCAGAACTTAAAAGTCAGATATTAGGACGACTTATATACAAAATTCAGTTCAATATCATTAGTATTCTGAAAGATATCGGCATTACAACGAGAAGAATTTTAGCTCCTGCCGAAGAGAAGCTAAAAGATGAGGGGTTGTACACAAATGGATATTTTTTAAATTTATATCTTTAAATAGTTATATTGAATTGTATAGTGGTTAGAATTTGCTGAATACCCAAGGACACTAATATTCTTAACGAATAAAATATATATATATTTGTAGAATTAAAATATTTTAAGAAAAGAAATTATTTAGATAAAAAATCGTTTCGCCAGAAAAGAAATATATTTAAAAATATCGTTTTTGCAATATGCAACTTGTTAGTAATCAGGTAAATAATGTAATTAAAGTAATAAAATTTTTGTTATTTATAATGTCTAATTAGCTGGAATTTTAAGTTATCACGTAATTGATAAGTGTTCACGGGTATTCAGCAAATTCTAACCACTATACAATCTCGATGGAGAAGTGACTGAGTACAGCGACCAAGAAACCGATTCTGGGACTGACGTGGAGGACAATCCAGTTCACGAAGAATGTAGAGACTCAAACAAAAATATTTGTATCATCCATTCATTCAACCTCTAATCTTATTACACCATAAATTAAAAGAGAAAATAATTTTTTCCAAAAATTTAGAGGGCAAAACAAAAATCGGAGAAGTGCGAGGAGCGGGTAGAAAACTGCAAGTAAATTAGAAATGTAATCACATTTCTAATATATTTTATATGATGAATGTTTGATAACATTTCGTTTCGAATGATAATCATTGTGGTTTTATATCTTTCTTCTATTGTTTTCAGCGCCTCTCACTTTTACGATTTTTGTTTTGACCTCCAGATGAGAGTAAATTTTTTTAATGCATTAGTACAAGCGGGTTTCTTTTAAAGTTTTTTATATTTATTATTTTTTAGTTTTTAGTCTATAATTTATGTCAGAAGTCTATTATTACTGATGGGATATCTTGATTGTACACTTGTTAAGACTGAAGAGTGGCCATGTGATATCCGTGATGTATCCAACTGAGCCATTGACAAGTTCTTTTGCAACGTTTGTATTTGATAATAGCATTTCTTTAGCAACGATCAAGATCTCTAGTTCTTGAAAAATACTATAGATGAATTCAACCGCCGAAACCTACCGAGAGCAAACGTAATTTTGCGAATTTTTTTTTAAAAAATTGATAATTGAGACCTCTAAAATTGTTAAAATATTGCATTGTCATCAAGACCCAATAAATATACACAATTTCAGAACTCTAGAGAAGTAAGAAGTGAGTGAAAAATCGATCATAAAATTCCAACCTTACCAACATGAAACATTTCGAACTTGGTAAAAGCGCTTAAAAATAAAGTTCTGTATAATTAAATAAACGTAGAGTTGGAAAAAAGAGATGGCACATAAGGAGTGCCAACCTGATCCGAGTGTTCGGGAAAAGTTACCGGTCCACAAAGGTTTAATAAATTTTTATGTAAGGTAAAATCCGTTTTATTTTCATCTGAGCTAGACAATAAGAGCTTTATGAGAAATAATCAACGGAGCTTTATACAAGGTGGTCATAAATTATTGGACCAATTTTCAAGAATTAAAAAAAACCATAATGTAGCAACTTCGTTTTTTTTAATGAGAGTAACTTAAACAATTTTATTCCCATATAGGTAACGTGCTGTTACGGCGCTCTGAATCTACTGCAGCGGGAGATTCCCGACGCAAGTAGCAAGATTTCTAACGTGCAGCAGAAGGTACGTCTCTGGTTCCACGAAAGTAAGCCAATTATAACAGTTCAAAGGATTATTCGCTTAAAGTATGGAAAATATCGACCTCCAAGTAAGACCTCAATCAAACGTTGGTATGAGCAATTTAAGGGAACAGGAAATGTGTATCGCAGAAAAGGTGCTGGACGACCATCGATCTCGGAAGAAGTTGTTGAATGAATGAGGGATATTTTCACTCCTTAATTGCTCATACCAACATTTAATAGAGTTCTTACTTCGAGAACAAAAAGTTCGATACTCTAAACGAAGACGTCTTTGAACTGTTACAATTGCTTGATTTGCTTTCCTGTATGCAGAGACGAGAGCCATTTTTACGTTTTCGTTGGGAATCTCCCACTGCTCAGAGCGCCGTGACAGCGGTTACCTATCTGAAAAAAATAATTGTTTACTGTCTCATTTTTAAAAATTCGAAGTTGCTACCATTATAGGGTTTTTATTAATTTTTGAAATGGTAATAATGTATGACCTCCCTGTTTATTGTGCCATGAAAACAAACTGGTTTAACCAAGAGCACCTAGAAATAAAAAACTTTGGAATCCACTGTTTTATGTCTTTCATTTCAAATCGCCTTCGAGGTGGAAGGAACTAATGCAAGCAAAAGGTAATTCACTTAATTAACAAAAATCACATTTTCTACTCGAAACATTCAAGATGTGCATTATTAACCTTTTACCCGGAAAAACCTGGATACCTTGTTACGTTGAATGTCCATAATGACCGCTATTCCAGAAAACCACAGTTTTTCAATAGAAGAGGGGTCGAAGCGTTCAACGGATAAGTTGAGATAAATCAGAAACAGATTTGAGTAATCGGTTTCAATATGTTTAGAAAAAATTATCTTATTGGAACTAAAATTTCTATGTCTAATGACGCTTCCTCCACTTTTTAGTCATAATGGACAGTATTCGAGTAAGAGGGTTAAAACTTAATTTGTTGAAATGTTTTCTAGAAATTTGACACAAATTCATCTTGCAAAATGTTTCACCATTACTGATTTTTAATTGCTATACTCCAGATATTTTACAATGATAACCCCAAAAATATTGGTGCACGAATTGAGGCGTTCAGATCTAGAGTGAACCTACTAAAAGTTTCGCTAAACCAAGACAGTCATCCTACTGAAAAGGAAACCATTTTCTTTGAAGTTTGGTTTGTTTTGGATTTTATAACACGAGAGCAAGTTTATAGTCTATCAGGTATAAAGTGTATCATAAGTCTTAGCAACCTTACACATGATTATATCATAATTCACTTTGCGTGTATAAGTTCAGTTTAGAAGAAATAGTAGGTTGGAAATTTAACCTTCCAGCGGGCGCGCTTGAACAAATTTTGCGACATATCGTGCATCGTATTACATAAATATATGGTGCCGTTTTACAAAAATAAACACAACTTTTATTTATGTTATCTGCATTTATTAGCTTAATAGTAAACAAAGATTTCAAAAATAAAAATTGCACGTAAATTTATGAAAAGAAAGATATAAACATGTAATACGACGCACCATAAAAGTATCTCTTGAAAACGCGCGCCCCCTGGAAGGTTAAGGCGCCGAGAGGCAGAGTGTCAAATAGATGCAGGTTGGATTAAAAGTGGGAGACATGTTCCTTCATGGTATTTTAACATATATTGTATAGTGTTGTGCGAAGAAGATATTACGTAGAAATTGGGTATATTACAGTGTCTTACTTTATGAAAGCTGACAATTTGTAAAAATACGGGGACAAACTACTATGTTGACTTTATCCGATTACACTCGTAGTAATTTTGAAGAACCGGAATTACAAAGAAGCATCCAATAGTCAAACAACTGAAGTAGACAAAGCAAAATTTAATTTAATTACAAGATAAGAAGTTTTAAATAATTTAACACTTTCGTTGATATGACCCACGTCTGTGATAGCGACCTTCAATTCTAATTACCGACTCGTAGCTGGTAGAGAACCATGAGCGACATAGCAGTTTGTGGCAACAATATCATTCCGCATGCAATAGTTTGAAAGCAGATGTAGCTAACCTATACAAGTGTTTAGCATCAATAAAAGTCTATAGTATAATTAAAATGTCATATTCACCATAAAGAAATTACAGAAGAACCAGAAGTAAAAAATATCAATATAACTTTTGCGCGCAACGCAGCAGCATCCAGTTATTCCATTAACAATATTGTCTATAATCAACTAACAAATTAAGATAAAATCAAACAATAACAATTAAGCTTCAGTAAAGATAACGCATTAAGATTAAACAAAATGGGAAAAAATGAAAGGGAACTCGAATGGCGAACTTTTTCAAAGTGCCACTCGCCATTGGAGTTCTAAAATTTATGAATTTTCTGTCAAGGGAATGACTTAATAGTCCTATATGACATATGACAGTGACGGCATGTACCAACAGACTAGAAAGTGTAAATTAATGAAAGATACTAACTTAAAACATAACAAATGCAGTAGTATTTCAAGATATTTACCAGTCAAATCACAAAGTCGGTATCCGGAGGAAAAACAGTCGCGGCTCAAAAAAAAGAGAGAGAGTAAGGCAGGTACGCTGTGTTCGGAAACAAATAAGATAAAAAGCGAAACTTTCAGACTTGATAACTCAGGGCTCGTCCTCGTCAGTGAACATAAAATGCCAACAATAGAAAACATGGCTGTAAGTGTCCAGAATCAGTGCTTATATAGCAACCGTGATGGGTAAAAAAAGGCTTCAAGCCTTCACTTTTATCTCTCGTGCGGCATGTTGACAGAATCCAAACAGATGGCAAAGAATAGAATCCGCGCAGATGATTATTGATTTCGGTTACACCACTCTCTATGAATGGTTAATAGTTAAAGAGAATAGTTAACTAAAAAGCAACAAGTGTTCATTCCGGATTGGGGTCAGGGTGACCTCGTGATAAAGCCTTGGCTTCGAAATCAAAGATTTTCAATTCTGAGATCCGATTCAATGAAATGATCAGACGTTTGGTGCATCCATAATCTACCGTTATGGAAGGTCTTTCAACTGGTGTGGTATAAGAAGCCTTTGAATTCGGTCTGTCGTTGATGTTTGTAAAGTACTATCCACGGGCATTTCAAATATATTAGAGTCGTAGTTCTTTCGTTGATATGCAACCTTATTCCCAAATAAGGTCAACTTGATTCCGAAAGCTCTTAGATAGGCTTGGTCGAACGTACAGAAACACGATACTTTTAAAACAGAATATGGGGTCTCAAACGCTAGAGGTGGCTGTTCTTTCTCAGTGAATTAAATGAAAGAAAAGTGAATATATTTAATGGAATACAAATTTAGAACAACACAGCAACAGGATTATATGATTAACATTACAATCTACGCAACATGACCGAAATAATGCCAAGTAGAATGCAGTGCTGACAATAATCCTTTAGAGTACTTAAAGTTAAGTATTCAATCGACTTTATGTGTTGTATCCGCTTCTTTTACATAATTCACTGGCGGAGTACCCAGTAGTTCTCGCCTTCACAAATTTCAACTCATGTTCCATTCTAAAACTGACTTATTTATATATGTGTAGCTTACAAAAACTTATCTAATTGATGCAGGTTCTAAAAATAGCGAGTAGAGAGTCATTGATTAAAATCCAATAAATACGACACAGCACTTTATTTACAGGACATCTTTATGACAACTAACTGTACAAAGTAAAACAGGAATATATAGCAAATCTCTAAAAATGGTTACAGTTAAATTGAGCAAGTACCTCGCCTGAGAGGAAATGGTCTTCGAATCGGGAGCCACCCAGTTGGTCTGCGGATAGTGAAACGAATCATCCTCCCTCCTTTTTGAGTCTATTTAGACTCAAAAACAGAAGATAGTTGCAAAACGCCTATTCTCTTAGACCTTCTGAGAGTTCGCCCATATCTTCACACCTTAACGATATCGATGACAGGAGCATCTGTTTTCATTGTAGCATTCCCTGACAAATCCGCATCTGTAGTTGGAGGGATAACTAGGGAATTTAGCAGATGACTCAGCTTCTAGCAGAGAACCATTAGACAGATCAACCTCGGCAAGTTGAATTTCCAAAGGGAAATCTCTTTGTATGAGTCGAATGATTACATAGTTACAGCATTTGAGTTTTAAAATGCGAACCCTGCTAGGTATCAATTCAAGAATTCTCTCTAAAGGCCAATAGAGTCGTTTCTTATTAGGATTCTCAACAAGAACAACTTCTCCAACTTTAAAGGTTCGAACCCCTGCCTTTTCAGGCTTTTGTACCAGTAGATATTCCTTCCGAAACCTTCCTCTGATATCTTTCAAAAGTTTTGCTCGAAATTTCACTCTTTTCTGAAATTTGGCAAAATCACTTAAAAATCAGATGAATTTGTCATCAAGAACATTGCAGGTGTTAGAGGCCCTTGATCGTCCGAGTCTTCTGACACAAGACAAAGAACGACTGTTGATAATGGATTCTCAGTCACATGAAACTGTGAGAAGCTCTTCATACGTCAGAACTACTTGCCCTTGGGTGCGTTTCAGCAGATCTTTGAGTACTCTTGTGGGCCTCTCCCACCATACCCTCACCATGCAGCAGTAGGAGGATTGAACTTCCATTTTATGCGTTGAATTTAAATTTCACGTTCGAATTTTGTCCAGTCCAGGATTTCGAACCCCCTAACAGTACCTATAGAACAGCACCTATAGGAGTTGTGCCGAAACATTGACCACACGAGGGCGCTGTTGCGCGCCTCAGCACCTCCAATGTAAAATGATAGTTGTTGTAATTTTGTATCGTTAACGAATGTAAGCCTCGTCGCGGCAATAATAATTCATTAAACTGTATCATCAAAATACACCGACATGAGTATCCTTTCATCTTGGTTGTTTTATACTACAAAAACCCCTTGGAATGGAGAGTGATATCGTTTAATCGCCACAGGAGTAGAACGCGGGTTCAGTTTTCTTAACCGGCTAATCGTCTCTCATACAGGCTAAGAATGGTAAAAATCTACCTTTTATTTTATTATTTTTTTTTGTTTCGGTTAACCGGTTTTTTCGGTCATGTTTTTGTCCGGGTAATTTTTTAAATCCAATAATTGAGTAAAGAAAAATCGCATCGGAAGATAGTCTAATCGAATCCAAATCGAGCCAATTTGACAAGTTATGAAGCTTTCAACTTCATCTTAGGCCAATCAATGACAACCGCTTTCTTGAGGTGTCTGTTGTTTGGAGGATTACTGAAAGAGTCTTTATGAGCAGATAAATATTTGCTTATTTATTCCTTTGCTGTAAAAACATTATTAATAAAAAATTTTCATACAAATGGCCGTTTGTTTTTAATTTTAAAAACCGAATACCGGTTATTTTTGAGCGGTTATAACCACCAGGTTAGACCGAAGGTGAAGCAAAAACTGAATAACTGAAAACCGGTTATTTTCGCAATAACCGCCATCCCTAATACAGGCAGCCAATAGTCCAGTCATTAGGTGCTAAAAAGGGATGGTTTAAAACAAATTCTGGTGGAGTCGTAATTTTTTGCTCCTATATGTTTTGGGGGGTGCTGATTACGAATCTGAGGTTTCCCACTAAAACTTTTGTTGGAATGTTAGTTATAGCCAAAAAACATGAAAAAAATTAATTTTCCCCTAGTTTTTTGCTTATATCTCGAAAACTATCAACTTTTTTTCGATTATTATTATGTATCAAAATTATCAGTACAAAATTTCTCACAATTTATGTCTCTACAACTTTTTTCGTTGCGCGTACCGTTTAGGCGCTATAACTGGTTGAAGTTTGACGAATGTTTGACTTTCCTGCTTGCGCGGCTTGAACAACAACAAACCATCCTATCTGTATTCGTGAAATTGTCTATCTTATTAATGAATTTCTGCTTAATTAATATACATCTTTTATCGTAAAGTTCTTTGCTCAAATAAAGATTTTATCAGTAATATTATGAATATACTAACATAATCAGCACAAAATTCGTTCTAAATTTCGCTTTCGCTGTTGCGACGTAAACAGCGAAATCGAGTAAAAATCTCAAGAATTTTTTAATAAGTTAGGAGAGTTGAACATAGCCCTGTTGTTGTCCCGTATCTGCTTTACATTTCGTATTTCTACCCGTCTTGGCAAATGTACTCGTCTTTCTGAAGCCCTGTTGAACAACCATTAATGAAAAACATGAAAACCTTTGGGGCCCTCACTCACCGCCGTGGTGTCAGTGATAGTGTACTGGCTAGGTGGACGCAGGGAATGACAGCGCTCCAACATATTTGTGATGAAATTGAAAAATTCTGTGGTGTTGATTTGACCAGCTCTGATCAACATTTGAAAATCAGTGATCCAAGAATTCAGCAAGCTAATGATGAGTGCAGGAAAATGGTGGAGTGATTTAAGCACTATAATCCTTTCCCAGAAAATTCTAACTTGATTTCAATAAGCACTGGTGTTTTTGGAGACTCAAAGATCAATTATCACATGGCTGAGTAGGAAGGTATTCTTGGTATCAAAAGAATTGAAGGAAGTAATTTTTAAACTGTGAAATTCAAAAGAAGTGACAGAGTGCAACCACTAACTCTAAAAGGGGATGAAATCTTCTTTATACAAAGCTATCAAGCCATGTTCACAGGATTTTAATGTTGAAAACAGTGTGTATATTATTGATGGAGGCTACTTGATGCACAGACTCATCTGGAACCGGGGTTCAACTTTTTCATCAATTTGTGATAATTGCGTAACATATGTTCGTACAAAGTACAAATCAACTGCTCTAGTCATTTATTATGTGTATGCTGAAAATAAAACAATAGGAGCACTAAATGTGCAGAACGAGCCAGCAGAACACGGAAACAAATGTCAAGCGAAGTAATGTTTGATGAAGCGATGATACCAACAGTTTCCCAAGAAAAATTCCTGACCTGTCCGAAGAACAAGGATCGACTCATCTCCATCCTGATGAACAAGTTTTCCTAATTAAACATGGCATGCAAGAAAGCAGGCGAAGATGCTGATTGTTTAATTGTGAACTCAATCCTGCGCAAGATATCCTGCAAGTGCAAGAAGGGATGCACGGGAAATTGCAGCTGTAGGAAGGCCAGATTGTTTTGTTGAGTGTTGTGTCTTCATTGTTGGGACAACTGCAATAACAAGAAGATTCAAGTAATTAAAATTGATGAAGATGATGATGATGATGAACCAATACTGCCCGATCACTTAGTTGAGGCGTCCTTATCTTTTCATGTCGAGGAAGACACAGATGATCCCAACACATCCGACTGTGGTTGTCATTGATGAACATATCGATCTTTTCGTCATCCTAATAGTCATTTTACCTTTGACAGCATATATTTCCTAAAACCAGAAAAAGGAAAAATCGGAAAAATCGCTGAAAAGATATTTTCTCCTCACACTGCTTTAAAAAAACAATCGCCGATAGTATTTTATTCATAAATGCCATGAGCGGATGTGACACCACATCAGCTCTATTTAATTACGGTAAAATGAAGTTTGTGCAGACTTTGAAAAACAATTCTGATCTCCTCAAAGTAATTGAAATTTTTAAGAACCCAGATATAACCCCTGAAGCCGTTGTGGACGCAGGGAACCGCTTTCTTGTGGCATTGTATGGCTACCCAATATCTGCCTCGAATACACATCTTTGAATAATGTTCGCTAAAAATGTTACATGAAATCTTCATTTAACAAGAGTAGCAACATTGTTTCGCTTCCTCCAAGCGAAGCAGCTGCCCACCAACATTCCCTAAGAGTTTACCATCAGATCCAACACTGGCTTGGCAAGAAAAAGAGACCTGAAGACTGGGATTAGGAAAGAATAATCAGTGGGTTCCAACCTGTCAAAACTCTGAAGTCCCCTGCACCTGACTCAATCCTGCGCAAGATATCCTGCAAGTGCAAGAAGGGATGCACGGGAAATTTCAGCTGTAGGAAGGCCAGATTGTTTTGTTGAGTGTTGTGTCTTCATTGTTGGGACAACTGCAATAACAAGAAGATTCAAGTAATTAAAATTGATGAAGATGATGATGATGATGATGATGAACCAATACTGCCCGATCACTTAGTTGAGGCGTCTTTATCTTTTCATGTCGAGGAAGACACAGATGATATTCCAAAAGATATTGGACCATAAGCTTCAAAGAGAGCAAGATAAAGTGAAGAGACTGGGTAATGTAAGTATATACTAAGATCATATTTATGATTGCAGGTTGTATTATTATTATTATTAAATTATTGACTTGTAAAGTTTAGAACGTTATCTTTTTCGTGTCATTTTTTTCTTGGTTACTAGATACCAAGTTATTAAAATTAATTAATAGAAATTAATAAAGTTTAATTAAAAAAGACTCTAAGTACTTTTAGTTGTTAGCAAATAACATTTATTGTAAAAAGTGGCTCAAAATTTCCATCAACATCAGCCTTTTTTAGTGCTAATCAAGGGATTTTATTCATAACTAGTACTTATGCCTGGCGTTGCTCGGGACTAAATTACTGTCATGTCTAATACAGCAGATGAGAAATTTATTTGCACAAGGAGCATTATGGTAGAAAAAGTGTATTAAAAAAAGTAAAGTGTATTAATAGTAAGATAGTAAATTTTAGTGCATACAAATAGGATGGTTTGTTGTTCTTCAAGCCGTTCAAGCAGGTAAGTCAAACATTCGCCAAACTTCAACCAGTTATAGCGCCTAAACAGTACACGTAAAGAAAAAATAGTATGAATATAATTTGTAGAGAATTTTGTGCTGATTAATTTGATGTATGATGATAATATAAAAAAGTTTATAGTTTTTGAGTTATAAGCAAAAAACTGAGGGAAAAGTCCATTTTTTCATGTTTTTTGGCTATAACTAAAATTCTAACAAACATTTTTGGTGGAAATCCTCAGATTCGTAATCAGCACCCCAAAAAACAAACAGGAGCAAAAAATTACGACTCCACCAGAATTTGTTTTAAAAACCTACCTAATGACTAGACTACAATTCGAACAAATTTAATGACACCCGTATCTCACACGGGCTACCTTTTGCGATAAAAAGCCATGGTTCCATCATTTTTATTTACACACCTGCTTTGTAGAAGGCAGCACAATGCTTGTAATTTGATTACATAACAATTATAATATATAGATTTCAAATATATTTTTTTCTGTTAGAACATGTTTTCAAATGATTCAATTGCAGTGCTTATGGTCTTTCGCGTATAAAATTTGCAAAATGATTTAACTTTTTTAAGTAAGTTTGTCCAAAAATTACATATGTTTCTTAAATGCCTGAATTGAAACTTTTCTCTCTAGCTTGGATAGGCGCGGAAAGCCAAATATAAGTTAAAATAATGCAAGTAAATAAACAATTTTATATATTTAAAAAACCGTTAAATATAAACAAAAATGTGTTTTTTTATATTAATCGATTTAGAATTTTATAAACATTAAAAAACAGCAATGCAAAAAATTTCCATGATTTTTGAACAAATTGTGCCAAATATGTTCGACGAGTAAGGGATTAACAAATATTAATTTTTTAAACACATTAATGTTTGTTTGGTATTCTCGACTGTATAAAACGAGCAGTTATTACACATTGCACTCCGTCAAACTTTCTTCGCGTATATTCCCTATTATGCGCACTTCTGTCCCGCTTTAATTCAGAGATTTTTAATAATGCACCGGTCCACAGGTGAAGTCATCTTTGAAATTTTATGTTGGTCTATATGCAGTGGCGGCTCATCCATTAGGGCTGCAGAGCTGCTGTCCCCCTGAAATTATTTTAAAAGCTTGTATTTCTCTTTTTTATTTTAATTGTTTTACGTTCCAACTTTATCCCACTTTGAGAGTTCAATGGTCAACGAAAATTGCGAAAAAAAGTAGTAAAAAACGCAAAAGGAAGACAAAAAATCAATCAAGATTATAGAGAGATACAGACAAGAGCTGCAAAGAGTTTTGCCAGTCCCAAAGACCTATTTTCGCGCACTGAGCAACGCGAAGAGCTCATTCCGGAGAAAAAAGCAACCCTTTCTCCTCTTGAAATCAGATTCCTTTGATCTGCATTTTTCCCAGCTCTCGATTGGCGAAACTTCATTATTTGGCGTTTCCTGCTTTTTCTCGGTAGTTCAGTCATTAAGTTGTTTTTTAAATAAAATTCTCGAGGAGGAGTAATTTTTTGCTCCTTTGTGTTTTTAGGGTGCTGATTACGAATCTGAGGTTTGCCACCAAATTTTTTTTGGAATTTTGGTTTTAACAAAAAAACACGAAATTTTTTTCTCAATTTTTGTTTATAACTCAAAAACTATTAATTTTTAGTATATTGTCATTATACACCAAAATAATCGGCACAAAATTTCCTACAACTTAGATCTATACAACTATTGCAGCACAGCTCGTTCCTAAACAGACGAGCCGCCACTATCTATATGCTTCTGGTCTTATTTCTTTTCAACTTCTAAAGAAGTCCGCTTCCCTTTAGAAGGATTAATAAAACTTTCTGCTTTTGTTATTTTCTTGTACACGAAATATACAAAGAGAAAGTATTGTAATCATCCGAATTCGATCTCAAGGTGTTGATAAACCTCCGCATTTTAGACCTCCCGGTATCCGGAAAAAAAAACATTTTTGTAACTGTGACCGCCTGTTTGTTAACACAATATTTCGATAACACAACGAGCTAGAAGGATGAATTTTGGTATAGGTTTTTTTAAGAAAAACTTGTACAGTTCTCTCTAGTAAAAGTAACAAGACAGAACGCAAGAAACAGTCCCACAATCCTTGGATGGGTTGCGACAATAATCATCAATATAATCAATTATCTATTTTTCTTTATCGTTGCATCGAACAACACTACCAGCCCCGAATCATGCAACTGTATGAGACAATGGAACTGGAGGTAACATTCTATCCTTTCACGGCACTCGTCTGATAATTCCTCTTGTATATATTTTATATTACATTCGGATTGTAACTCTATGTATCATTATATCCTACACTGTTTATGTATAGTTAAGTTCCCTTTCATGTATTTTTTCATATCTCTTGATGTAATTTTTTTTTGCCTGAAGACGTTTTTCCGCTCGTTACAGTGATAGTCGGTCGAACCTTTTTGTGTGACAAAATTCCGTCAGATTTGAATCGCTAATAACTAGGAGACTAATAATGCGAAAAGAATGTTTGACCCCACAACGATAGATAATATCTGTAAGAGTTTGTAAGGTTATGAATAAGTGTAGCGTGGAATCGCGTTTAGCTAGGAAGTTGATTTTGGTGCAATTTTAAAGATCTTGAGGACTATTGCTAGGACCTAAAGTCAGAAAATGAAAACATTTATCAGAATATAAGTAAAAATCGGTATTAAATTGAAACTTTCAAGCTCTGCATGTCTCTGCACTCATGAATAACATGCAGAGTTTTCTTTCGAATTGTACGAAAATTACAGAATACTTGACAATACGTAAAAGAAACATTGTATTAAAATTTGAATTCAAAAATTTGAATATTATGGGAAATGGAGCATTTGTAGTAAATGATGTTTTACTGCGCATACGCGAAATATAGTTCTATACACTGTCAACAGATGGCGCCATCAAAAGCCACTCTAAATAAAACATACAGGCACATTTCTTGTCCACGCCGTAGATTTTTCGTGAAAACGTCGGGATAAAATCATAAAACAAGCATTTCGTAGTAATATATAATTTAATTATTAATATCCTTAATACAATATTTGCAGAGTAGTATAATGGTTACAGAATAGATAATTCGCTAGTTTATCGCATGCAGCAAGGATCTGTGGTGGATGTGATTTATTTATTCTGTAAAAATGATACTAATCTGTCTACATATTGTATTAAAGAGATTGATAATTAAATTACATATTAATACGAAACACTTTTTTTATGATTTTATCCCAAAGTTTTCACGAAAAATCTACGGCGCGGACCAGAACTGCGGCTTGCGGGGTTTTTTTTTCTTCTCTTTTCAGTAAAGTTTCCGACAGTGAGCCGTTTAGGTTACGAGTTCGGGGGTAACTGTGGTGTTGTGTTATGTTGTACAGTTCTGTCAAATTTTGGAAAAAGTCCATCTGTCTGCCTGAGCGAGTGCTTTGAACACGATAGATCAGAATCGCGACAAGGTAGATGGATAAAATTTGACACACAGTTTTTATCATCAGTATTGCAGATGTGTATCAAAATTTGGAAAAATCCATTAAAGTGTTCACAACCTGTCGGTCTGTCTTTTCGCGGGTATGAGAACGCGATAGCACAAACACTCAACAATCTAGACAAATTGAATTTAGCGTTGGATCTTGACTTCAATATTGAATATCTGTATCTAATTCTGGAGCCAACCGGCCGAAAGGAAAGCGTGTAACCATTTAACTTAAAGGATCGGGAATGCTCGTGCATCGAATTATCGCATTTTTAGTCTTAAAACTAAAATTTTATCATTCATTAGCTTTATAATTTTACACAAAAATTACGCAAAAAAATTTATAAACATCTCAAGTATTATACGACTTCCGAGATCAATGAATCAAAACGACAGCCCCTTTCTAAAACAGAATGGATCGTCTTCTTAGATAGCAAAGGAAATAAAACTGTTAGGGTGTTAAATGGAGACTATCCTCTTCACTGTATTGCTAAGCTTTACATAAATCGCGACATACTATGGAAATAAACGAGAAAGTCGAGTGGAGAACTCTCGAGATAGTTTCATTTTGATAATGACACGACATAAAGGAAATAACAAAAAAATATTTTTCCATACTTATTGTACACTTTTTTAAAAAATGAATAATTTTATAATACCAATTAAAGCTGCATGCACTCCGTTTCAAATTTCGCAATCGCAAGAAATAGTGAAAATGTGTACAATAATCAATCACAGTTATAAAAAGCCAATTCAATTTTTAAAAAAAACTTTCTTCTACCACAGTTAACAAACAAAACAAGAAACGTATACATTTTCTCATATAAAATAGCGAAAACGCGCACATTATTCTGTGCAATTAGCATCCATCATGTTTCCTTCTTCTCGCAAAGAATTCGTCCCTTGCTAAAACAATGTCTTCATCACATAGTGCCTTATGATTTGTCTCTGTTATAACTCTTTCAAAATGATTTATACGGAAGTCACTACTAAAGATTCTAACTTTTTCCAGTTGAGGGGCGTTTAAAAGAAGCTCTCTAAAGCCATGTTCTGTCAAACCACACAGAGGCAAGAAAGCCACTTTCAAGTTTGAAAGATAATTCCTCTTAAGAAAATGGTGCAATATTTGATCATCAAAGTAGCGAGCATTTAGTAAAAACAATTCAGTCAGTTGGTTGCAGTCGCAGAGAAGGCGAAAAACTCGTCGGCCATTGTCATGTATATAGTTAAATGATAAGCGTTGTAAATTCGGAAGACTAACAGCAGGATTTGCGAATACCGTGAATTCTTCTACATCGATTCTGAGTGATTCCAGTTTATGACAATTTTGCAAAAGTAAACTAAGGTCCATTGGGCTGGGAGTGGTACAGGATAGATGCTTCAGTTGAGGCCCAATTTCTTGTAATGCATCATAAAGAGCAATGCCGCTTTCACTGCCATCAAAAGTAATATTCAAGTAGACTAAATTTCTGAGATCTCTTAAAAACGGCATACTTCTTAAAGAACACCCGTCGAAATCTAGCTCTTCAATCACAGAATAATTCAGTACTGCTTCTCTAACTCGGTGAAGACCTGGACCCGGTGGTTGAGAGGGATATTCCGCCAAATCATATTCTCTGTATCTCCAACAGGCAATTTCAATTCAGGCGGCGATATATCCATTCTGTGAAGCTGTGATAATGCCCCTGACGATTCAATAAATCCCAAAAGAAGTAAGACCAGGGCAGTGCTGGAGTATAATCACAACATCATCGTTGGGTACATTTTCAGATATTAGATTTTGATGACAAACAGTGAAGAACTCCAAGCACTTATGTGTTTGAAAGTGATCTTTCTCTTTCGCAAGAAATTCATACCAGTGCTGCTGAGGCTGAAAATGCAACCTCAATCTGCTTAGCTTTCGACAGTTTCTTAAAGCTTTCAAATCAAAGCTAAAGGGGGAGTGTAAATCTTTCAAATTGGGTGTGTTTTCGAGCAAACTCCCGAGGGCTTCTGATATTTCAGACCGCAGCTGCGCAGCAAAAACTTCAGATCTTGTCCGAGCCACCGATACTTCAGATCTCAACCAGGCTCTGTACCACTGTATAATCCATGGGAGATACAAGATTTCAAGTTTCTTGCAACCCGATTTCAGGAATTAAGAACTTGGATTATTGCCTGAAATATTGTAATCACATCTCGCTCATTCATTTCATAAATTTTAAGCTCTCGAAGCTCTTCACTTGTCAGCAGTTGCTCCAAATCGTCAGCTCTGAACCCATTCACACGCTGGTGATTCAAAGCTGCGGACATAATATCGTCTACGATCTTTGAATTCATGACACTGAAGGGATTCTTACGACATGACTTGTAGATTCCGTCTCTCAAATTCATGGCTATCTTCCGTAGGCAGGATTTATATAAAGAAAAATCTGACATGTTTGGAAAACCTCTCATGCACTTAATATCTGGACCATTGAACGACAGTTCACTTTAAAAACTGCAAACATTGTGATTAAAAACGTGCACGAATGACCAAGAGAGTGTTGTTTATTTTATCCAAGCATTCATCGGAAACTTCCCTTTTCAGCCTTCTTTTGTTACATTTCACCCAAACGACAGGTGCTGGAAATAAAGAAATGCATAATTAAAAAATAAAAGAGCATTTAACACAATTATTTATTTTATGAAATATTAGCAGGTTATAGCTATAAGACTTTCTTTACAAATATTAATAATTTGAATAAGGGAAAGGAAAAAAACCACGTATAAATCAATACACGTTCAAAAATATAACAAGGACATTGGTGACCGA
>BGPR01028630.1:0-19834 GCA_013235015.1 Araneus ventricosus | reverse complement strand
TTTTCATTCACTTTCTGAAGTGCTAGAGGTTTGAAATTTTGTACATTATTATTCATTCATGATGACAATACACTGTTATAACATTTTCAGAACTTACATAGGAGTTAAACATTAACTAAACTAAATTTGATTCCGGCACCTATTATTACTATTGTTCTCAAATTGTGCTATTGTTACTACTACTACCAAAAATTACTATTGTTACCATTGTTTCTTCTTTGTCAGTGACGCTACCTGATAGAGAGTTTAAGGAAAAATAATTTTCAGGATTAAAATGTTGAAAACAATTGAAATAAAAAAATTTCTGCTGTTTAGTACACCAATTTCATTGGTGTACTAAAGATTCTCTTTTTTTAAAAAAAAAACTATTTTTATGATTTTTTTTTTTAACAGATCTTCATCCGATTACCTCAAAGTATTATTAAATAACAGAATATGCATTCTTTGTTTCTTCTAATATAAGAGGGTTTTCAATGCTTTTTTGAAATAAATGAAATATTTCTTCTGTTTGTTACATTAATAAAATTGTGTTTTTAAAAACTTTTCTTAATGAAATTTATTTTAATGAACTTTTTTCCTGATACCTTAAAGTATTCATATTCAACAGAATATATCTTCTTTGTTTCTTCTAATAAAAGAGAATCTTCGTTGTTTTTTTCAAATAAAAAAGCAAGTCAAAATATTTTGCTATTTTTGATGAATTGGTTGGATGATTGGATATCTACACATTTTGTGAACTTTTTTTCCAAGTCGTTTAGTATTAGGTTGTATTAAAAATATCTTCAAGCATTATGGAAATAAAGAACAATTGGCACCCTTCATCAAAACCTAAAAAGTGAAATGATATGAATGATAAGAAAAAATCATCAAACTTATTATAATTAAATGAAATGGAAAGTGATTGGGTAACAGAATATCTTTCAAGAAGCATGTTCTGTTAAAAAGAGTACTTACCTTTACAATGTGACAACGTTCTTCATCAAAATCTTCCCCAAGGGAATAGTAAAATGCTACTTCCTCTAATCTTAGTAACCAGATAAACTTATGGAGAGAAATTGGCCTTGTACTTTCATAACTTATCTGTCACGACTAGGTAATAAATGTTTGAAAATATATAGGGTGTCCCGAAAGGTCGTTTACAACCTTTAAGAATAGATCAGACATACAGAAGCAAATAATTTTTGCGACAGAAATGGGGGAGGAAATTCAAAGGGGTGGGAGGAATGCAATTATAGCCTTGGGAAGTATATGGGTCTAATAATTCTATTTCTTGAAAGATTCCGAATGTATGAAAAAGGTAAGCATAAAGCTCGTGCACTGATATTTTTTGATTCTTCCTAAAACGTCACATCTCCCGTGTAGACTAACTACAGGCCCCTAGTTACTATGTTCACCTGGGGTTCAGCAGGTAAACACAAGTTGAAACCAAGATTTTATTGGAAATGATGAACTAAACATTCTCTGCAATAGTTCAAAATATTCTAACCATTCTCTGTAATAGTTCAAAATATTCTAACCATTCTCTGTAATAGTCCAACACATTTTTCAATGTTTTTTTCCTATCAGACGCGTCATTCCACTTTTCAATTTTAATAATAACTCTTTTTATCCCACTATCATTTTCTTAATTAGACGAAAATATTTTTTAATTGGAAATTTAGAAAATGCAGTTGAGATATTGATTTGCAAGTTAGCATATAATTGCTTAATATATTCAGATTCCTCAAGAGTTTCGAATTTATTTCAAACAATTTAAAATAACTTCAACTATTTGTCTTTTGTCCATTAAAATTTTCTCGTGAGGTTTCTTTCAGAAGCAGATGCTTCATTTCAAAAAGTTCTTACTTTTTATTTTGAAACCTTTTCTCTTTTTCTCTATAAAGTAATTTTCCTCCGTTTCTAAAAGCATAAAAAGGGGCGGAAAATTTGCCGCTTACTTTTTGTTAGATATTAAATATAAATTGTACGAATTTCATCTTGATAATTTATGATTATCTAAGACAACTAGCAAACTTATTTTCAATTTAACGCCTCACGGTTGCTATTCTTCAACTTTATATTTCTTCACTTACAAGGGGAGCTCTTTTCTAATAATAGAAGTAAAAGGAACAAAGGGAGGGAAACTTTAAATGCATATCAAATTAAACATAAAATAATGCAGAAAGTATTAGCCTAACCGATGGATAAAATGATTACGATGAACAATTTTGCATAATCATTCACATATCTAAACTTTTTAAATAGCTTATTTTGTAAGAAATTCGTTTTTATCTATCTAATCTACAATTTAACTGGGTCTTTAATTTTTGACTTCACTTAATTGCAACCTAATGATTTACTAAGTGCATATTTTTGCTATCTTATATGAGCTGTAGATATTTATTTATATATTTGAAAAATAAGACCAGGGATATTTATCTAAAAGTACAAATTAAAGGAACAGGAGCTGTCGATCTAACCTCTCTATAACCGAACCTCTTTCCTATTATAGTAAGATATACAGGGTGCCATTTAAATAAGCCCCCCTTAACTTCAGAACAACGGCAGTAATAGTCTTGAAAGCAGTGTCTAGATAGTAAACGGTATTGTAAAACGTCTGTGCGCTACGCAATGAGCCCACTTACAGCGCCACCTGGTGGCAAACTCCGGAGTTTACCAGCATGTGGCTTTGTAAGTGGGCTCTTGGCGCATAGTGCATAGACATTTTACTGTACTTATACACTACTTTAATGACAATTGCTGCCGTCGTTATGAAAAGAGGGGGGTAGCCCTTATTTAAGTGGGCACCCAGTATAATAAGTAAGAAGAAAAATTATAGCAGTTTGCGATGGAGCTTATATTTTTGTACATGTTCGTATTTCCTAAAAGTGTGCATGAAAAATAAAAATTTTTAACTGAAATTTATTTTGTCTAAAATGGCTGATATGGCTTTCGCAATATAAATTTGATGACCTACAATATGAACCTACCATTGAAATAGCAACCAAAATAAGATGAAAGCTTGAGGAATCGAATGTGATTCAAGATATATTACTCAATAAACCCAAAATATTTATTTGCTTTTGTATGCTTTTATAGTAGATTGAAATATAAAACTTATTATATCAGATCCTGAAGTCTTTAGCTGTAAAGAGGACAAACGAAATGAGTAACTTCCAATCATCCACGACAGGTAACAATATAGTATAATTTGTTCATGACACAGTTCAATGGTGCTTTAAATATTATTTTTTTAAAAATTTCAGACAAGAATATTTTATTTGAGCAACATAGAAAATATTTGTATTTTTCCACACTGAAATTGTTTCTATGAATGTTTGCTATTCTGAAAAGAAAAAAAATGTAAATCTTTTGAATATTATAGAGCAAATAAGCATGACAGGTCTTTTATCTCTCTCTATTTGGACCTAGAATTTAATTAGGCAACTTCTCTGGATACTGCTTTGATTTATTATCCGTTTTCATCATTTACTTAGGAAAAGTCTTATTTTATTCTGAGTGGTAATAAACTTATTAATAATGACGCGAAGCTATTACAGAGAGCATAATAGACATTTCGCGCATTTGATTGATTTAGTTAATTTGTGTTTAAAAGAAAAAGAAAACTGAATTCTAAATATATTCAAGAATTTTTCTCATAGATATACTTTTACCAAAAGCAATAAAAATGAGTTAAATTTCTTAATTCATCTTCCTGGTGAGAATGATTTGTTAAATAAATGTTTTGTGGAGAGTATTTACGAATAAAAGATTTTGGGAAATGATTCAATAACTGAAAAAGTGATATTAATCAAGAACTTTGGGTTTCATAAAGGTTAACAGTGGCAATTGTGAAAAATAATACACACTTGCCTTAGATTGATTGGTTCGGAAGTTTTTAAAACGTACGATTCCAAATCAGGGCCGGCCTTAAGCCGATTGGACCGATTGCTCCAAATAGGGCCCGCGCTAGCGTGCTACAAAGAATGTGATCGAATTTATTCAAATTGAAATCAATTAATTTTTTTTAACAATTTATTTTTAAAAAAACACTTTTCTGTTACATTACAAAAATATGATTTGTTTTAATAGATCTGAGAAAGTTTTGCAAATATAAATTACTTGTGGATGTTCACAATAAAATAAAATAAGATTTTTCAAATGTTCAGATGCGAAATAAGAGCATATACTTCCGTTTGAATGTCGTGGGCATAATAATAATAAATAGAATTCACTTTAAGTCAAATTTCCAAGCAGTTTTTTTGAACGTTGAGAAGGCTACTTTTGTCTCTTATAGTAATTTTGATTCTCTGAAATAAAACGATTTAACACTTTTCTACACAATCATTAAAATAATAATGAAAATGTTGATTTAAATCTGGTTATTATTGATATTTATTAAACATGCATTTGATACCATTGCATATTTCCTTCTACTGTACCGGTATGTCTTTTAAGATGAGTATTTTATAGAAATTACGAGTAATTTTCTTGTTGAAGAAAAGCTCATTCTAGTAGAAGAAATTATTAGCATTCTAATCATAACCTTGAACTGAAATAAATAATGTTTTTAATTATGTTTATTAAAATTTTGCAAGTGAAAGCTTAATTAGCTGATCTGAAATTTGTTGTCTTGAACTGTATGCTTTTTACGGCAATTATAAATATGGGGGAAAAGGAATGGTAGTGTCTGAAACATTCCTCTTCGTGATTTTTTCTAATAACCTTTTTGTAGTTTTATGCCATGTTGTATTATAATTTAAAATATGTCCGATCCTATAAGTAAAAAATATCGAGATTGATTGATAGAAAAAGTTTTGTAAATTATTACGCGTTTTGTGTAAAATCAATTGTCAATTATAATTTTGTATTTTTTATAATCAAACTACTGAAACTACTATTCTTGAATAATTCGTGATCTCAGTTTCGGAATAATATTTTGTTGTTTCAGTTTATCATAATATTTGTTGCCCAAAAACTCCTTATATACAGGGCCGGATTATGAAATAGGCAATGTAGGCAGCTGCCTATGGACATTGTAACTTTTGAGGTAACTCTAAAAAATTGTTTCCAATTGTAGCCCGCACTTGCTTGCGGGCCTGGTCCAAATTTGAAGTATGACGCAGAAATATTGTATATGTCATGTTGGTTCTCAGTGAAAATACACTATTCTGATATTTTCGGAACTCAAACATCAGTTAATGGATTAATTTAAATGAATTTTGATCCATAAAAGTGGCATCAACCAGTAGTAATTTTAAAAAAAACTGATTTCCAGATTCCATATTATTTAAAATAAGGAATTATAAAGCACAAACAGAAAGAAAACAAATAGAAAAAAATTAAAATAAAGAACGCTAACAAAAGTGTGTTTTAAAAACTTTTTTAACTCATATGGTTCTGAACGAGGAGATTTGTTTTAAATAAAGGGATCAATTTTTTTTAAGATTGCCATACTTTATGTTTATTATTATTCCGTTTACAATAAAATAAATATAGGCTTGAATTTTCCTACCTAACAAATGTACCTGAAAACCCTACAAAATACTGAGAAGTTATCGTCGGTTCGTGCTGACATCTGGTGCACCAAGAACAAAATAACTTCTTTTAAAATCGATCACAAAATTGATTATATGCAATGTGGCATTTACTGGTGGTTGTGAATTCAATTAAATAAAATAATATAAAACGAAGGCGATTTAATTCTTCGAGTTCTTAACAGTTTCACTCGGATGGATAAGCGCGTTTTTATTACATGCAATGGGTATCAATATATTATATACTTGTACAATTTTTTTTAATACTTTTCTTGCTTATGTCACTTTACGGAAAATAGCACTAAGGTTAAAGGAGTTCAGAACTGTGAAAATATAATGTTAGCGATGAGAAATATTCAAACTGACGAGTTTGTAAACATAAATTGCATTTTAATGAAATATAAATAATTTTGTACTTTCAGGTTAAATATCAGCCCTTTTCTATAAGTATTTATTTATTTTTTTTTAAATATTAGCGCTCTAACTCTTTAATACAAAGGCGACTTTTTTCTTTTAACCTCTTTAAAAACCGGGAATTTTTGGTAGGAAGCTACATGAATTGGACTCGCCCAACCTGGCTGGACATTTACACTATTATCCTACCCCCTGCTGCCTTAAGGCGCAGTGACATGGACTGTGGTTGGCAAGCATAATTGGACTCCCCTACCGCGCTTTCTCCTAAGTCATCTCAGAACCTCACCTCCCCTCAAAAGAATCCAACCGCCCCAGACCAGCCTTCGTTGCTGTTAAGGGGAAATTTTTAGACCGCCCGGAACCACCTCGCTCGATGTGATAGGGTTAAATAGAACATATTGGCATTAAACTTTAATTCAATTATAGACAACCAATTTAATTATTAAATATGATAATACATAATGCGTCATTATAATTAATAATTAAGTAAAGAATTATTATTTTGTAATTTTACCATTGTTTGTCCCAGGTTTTGATTAATTTTATTTCTTCTTGGAAGATTTAAGTGCTGATGGAAGTGAAATCTTTGTAGTTAAAGATCATAAAACCATCTCTATATCATCAAAGTAGCATTATGTTTTAAATCAAAGTTCTTTACATATAAAGTATGGAACAGGTTAATAATTAGTATGAAGTAGCAGGATTCCTGCATGGAATTTCCTTAATTTAAAAAATAGAATTTAGCTTTTAAATATCAGTTGTGGAAATTGAAAAGGTATGTTAAATTTTGCATGTAAGACTCTGAGCATCTAAATAAATTTTTAAGATCAGTATAATATTGCATCAAAAGACATAATTAATTTAAAGGAATACTTGTGCAAAAATTTTGTATGTCACAAATGATTAGGTGTTTCGTAATTTTTAGGCTTACTTTTTCACTCATATAGTTATAAATATTTATTTTCTGCAAAAATAGAGTAACAGCATCAGCTAACTTTTTTCAGATAGTATGATTTCCTTTTTTTTTAATTTGAAGTCAAATATTTTTCTTTTTTTGTGGTTCAATAGTTACAATTCTTCCCCTTTTTTGCATTTTGTTGCCATCATTCTGCAGTTATATTACCAATGAGATAATTAACTGGAGAAAATTTAAGTAAAATTTACGAAGCAAAAACAGAAAAATGCTAAGAAGCGAACGAATATAGTGAAATATTTTTGTGTCGAAGGAGAAATATGCCTTACATTTCTAAATGTTATGATTTTTCTGTGTTAATGACAAACGATTTTAAGTTAAGCACATGCCGTCACTTAGAGAATTAAGTTCAAAATAAAATAAAAATCATTTTTCACAAAACTAATACATAAAATAAAAATGCACAAAAATCTTAATGGTAGACATCCTGTGTTAAAATACGAGAAACAAGGAAAGACAAAATGGTTGTGAAATAATTGCTAAGAGTAAATATAATTTTGGAGGAATATAATTAGAACGCTTTTTCTGCTTATTTAAGCTTTAATTTATTTTTGTCCTTTTGTCTCCGCATAAAGTAATTATTCAAGACAAATGGTGCATTTTTTTTAGTTGTTATTTCTCAAAACAATTTTTCTCTTGACAAAAACAAAGTTAATCTATTTTTTGTTACATGTTTATGCAACGATCCATATGTTATGTACTTTCAATTCTAAAACAAAAGTTTGGCTTTCGTTATTGTAGAAATTTTAGGTCAGATGTTGTTAAATTTCCCATGAAATTTTAATCAAATTAATGATAACGCTTAAACACTTACTTGCTCATCTTTTTCATTGGAAAGATACAACAAAGGATTTTGTTGCTTATGTGAAAGGGCAATAAATGTATTTCCCCCTTTATAAAATAATGATTGTTATTTCACAGTATAAGTTGTGTGCATCTCAGGATAAGCAATGAAATTTTACCATCCATCGCTGTATTTCTTCCAACTCATTAAATTTTTAAAATTCCATTTAGAGTAGTAATTAAAGAAATTTTGATGATTACGAGCAACACGAAAATTCCAAGAAGTCAATGATTCAATCAATTACCTAATAATGTTAAATATCTATTTCATACTATTTTGGTGGAAGTATAACCTAGAAAAATATCATGTATAAAGAGTAAAGCAGTTTATTTATAATTTTCTTCGGCCTATATTAATATCATCCACAAATTGGCTACTTTAAGAGTCTTCCAGGCATTTTAAGAAAATATTGATTTAAAACTGCTCTCAGGGTTTTTTTCTCCACTCGGTATAAATCCAGATGGAACGTGCCATGACTATTTTCATTCGGTTCTAGTTAATATACTTTATCATAAATCAGTGTGATAAATTTTAAATAATTTCATTTATTTATTAAACTTAGAAATGAATTCCAATTTTAAGGACCAATAAAATGATTCCAAAAGATCTTAAGCTGTGCTTCTTAAGTTTATTTCAAGCGGAATATTTGTAATGTGAAAAGATGGTCCTTCTTTTTATTTCATAAAACAATTAGTATTATTTTACAGAATAAGTAGTTGACATTTCAGGATATACAACGACATTTAACCACCCACGGCTCGATTTTTTCCAACTATTCTAAAATTTTTACTTTTAATTTCAGGATAGCAAGTTAAGGAATCTTGAAGATTTCAAGCAATTTGGGGACTGCATGAATTCAATGATTCAATGAAATTTGGTAACAACATTAACGTTCTGGCTCGTACTATTCTGACGGAAGTATAAGATAAAAAAATATCAGGTGCAACCAGAAAAGCTGCTAACTCATAATTTCTATTGGCCTCAATGGCATTATATATCATTTAAAATGTGTAATATCAAAAATTTATTAAAAACCTTAGAATATATAAATAAAAATTGTTCTAAAAGTCATCAACGAAAATAAGGCCAAAAATGAATTTAAGGCCAAATGAAAATTTCTAAGGCCAGGGGCTTTGAAAAAAAGGCCAAATTTCCATAATTTGGCCTTAAAAAGGTCAATATGGCAACCCTGACCTGATCTGACTGAATCCTGTCCTTAGTGACATCAAGTAGCGGTATGTGGGTTTCGTTGCGCCATCTGGTGGTGAGAGGCACAAATCCACAGACTTATAGGGTATCATAAAATAGAGGTAAGTAAAATTCGTGAATCAGCGGGTGGATTGAATCCTCGAATTGGACCAAATCTAATTATTTTAATCAAGAATAATATGATATGGTTCTTTGTACCGCAAACGCAATCGCTAGTATAACAAGAAAACACGACAGTATGCGTTATGCATATAATATGTGCTTTGGTGGGTAGCAGACCGTGAATTCGCAGATATTTGCTGTTTCCCAGAGGCCCTGGCCTCTAACCTACCCACATTGCTGCACAAGAAATATAATTAAGGATTGCGGTTTCGCTTTTGACCGTGCGTGACAAATTTTGCATAAATTGGGTGATTATTTGCGGAATGACACTTCAAAGCATAGGCTATGCACAGGAAATCTGTAAAGACGGTATGACATGTACAAATTCTTTAAAAAAAGCAATGATTTCCTAATCAAATTTCTTGGTAATGCATGAAGCATTTTGTGAACGGATATCCTAAAATTTGATCAATGTTTGGTGTGAAATGGGTACCACTCTTATCACTGGTCATTTAAAATCTCTTCATTGCATTAAAAATATCATCATGAGTTGCGGTGGTATCTCAAATGCCTGATACATTATTAGGACTATCCGAATCATAGAACCAGTGATTTACAAAGGAATCCTTACTTTCGGGAACTACTCGAACCCAAAGTTATTATATATTTCTAGATGAGTTGTCTTGAATTCATCAGCATTCTGTGTGGTTTTAACTTAATGACACTCTATTGCATCGTGCGGTATGTTTGTTAAACTTTCTGTTGGAAAATTCTGGGCACACGATCAGTGGTCATGGATATAGTATGAAATTTCTTCCGAGATCACTTGACCAAACTCTGTTTTATTCCTTCTAGTTTGTTCTTAGATCACCACATATGGAGCTGGCCATCGCACATTGTTAACGATCTGGAAAACTGGATTGCTCACGCATGCAGATGCGTAATATCTGATATTTTAAGAGGCGCTCATCAAAAATATCTATCACGAGTACAGATTGGTTGATGACAACAATGGACACTTTGAACATACATAAACGCAATTATTGGCATTCAGTAACAATATTTTGTATTTTCATTAAAAATTCTTGTAGTTGTACAAGTTTTTCAATACTATTTTAGTTTTACATTTCGTATGGAAGAGTTTTCTGCTTTGTTTGTTTACATTAAATGCCTGTACTACGTATTTCTGGTGTGATGCTAATTCAATGGATTCTTCAAGGCGGAAGTCCAGGTTTTTAATGTCTACTTACATCCATATAAAATAACTTGCATTCGTTTTAAAATATAGCAATAATCATTCCTTTCATGACCTAATTATGACAGTGATCCGATGCACTTGGATCTGCATTTCATGGTTTCAAATAATCAGTTATATCAATTTTTAAAAAGAATGTTAGTTTCATAAGTTAATTTGCATTTATCTAAAAATATCACAATAGTCACTGGTTTCATGACGTAGTTTTGATAGTGATCGGATACCTTAGGAATTGCATTTCATTGTTTCAAATTAAATTACTGATATATGTAGAGGGCTATTTAATACTAAACTAATGACGTTCAACATGTTAAAAATTAGCCTTTTTCGTAATCGAGGATAGTTTTGGAGATAAAAGCCCTCAATTAAATTACTCAAAGCTAGGGGCTGCGTTAAGTCTATAAACACTGAACAATGAATCGGCATTATTAGGATAATTTTTGATTTATATACTCGAATGTAATTTCTATATAAGGATATAGCTGTAACAAAATCTGTATGTAATACATATCTACATGCGTTCTGTATACAGCATATTTATTCATTAGACTCACAGTCTACAGATTATTATTTACAAAAGTCTAAATCATTTGTTAGAAAGTAATTTTCTGATTGTAAAGATATATTATTTATTATACAGTTGACTGTTTAAAAGTTTAAAATAAATGTTTTTTCCAAACTTCCCTCGTTTCCAATCAAACCATACTGTTATGAGGTATTAAAAAGGCTAGATTTGAAAGTTTTAATTCAACAAGAAATGATTCAAAAGATATTTACGTTTTTTGGAGAAAGTTAATGACAATATTTATAGAAAAATAAAATGAAGGCGGACGTATGAAAAAATATGGATTCCGAGCAACGAAGTCATATCAGCTAGTTTCATATTTTCTAAACACATATATCAGACCTGCTTATTTCTCTTACAGATTTGGAGAATTAACTATTAAAATATAATGTTATGATACTATTTCTTTTATATGTAGCATTCATTCAGTGCAAAAATAAAGGCAAGAAATACGTTTCATACAAAAAAATTTATTGACATTATGTTAGCATTTTTTTGTGTCAAATTTTAAACTTTCACACATCTTCCGATTTCTGGAGGACAATGAAGACCCTCAGCGCATTCAGATTTATAGATAATTCCCAATCCTATATGAGGCCTACAGCGTTCGTTCTCTCCTACAAGAAAAAAATTCACCCATTAAAAAGGAAATGAAATCAATAGGAAATAAAAGAATATGATACGATGAGTGTCCTTATACAGTGGAAGTACTAACGAACGGAAAAGGCTGGATATGTATATGATACATTTAAAGTTGCCATGCGCTATTATCTGATACTGATAGCCGTGCTCTTAACAGAAAATACTGAAATCTGTAGATTTTTATCTCGAAAACTCGTACCTAAGCAATGCCTTACTGTAAACATGTAAAGCTTTAAATATTTAGTATGAAACGAGCCTCTACATACGCCGATAACTTAGAAACTTTGAAATGCATTTGCCCCTAATCCATAAGCGTGGGTTAGAGCATTCTGTGTGGTTCTAACATGATGACGCTCTTCCGCATCGTGTCGTATGAATAAACATTCTGTTGAAAAATTGTGGGCATATGATCAGCGGTTTTGGAAATAATATGAACTTTCATCCAAAATAACTTCACCTCACCTCATGTTATTCCTTCTAGTTGGGTTCTTATAACACCATATATAAAGCTGGGCATCGCAAATCTTCAGTGATATGGAAAACAGGTATGTCCACGAATACAAATGCGAGATAGGTGATATGCTACGAGACGTTCAATAAAAATATCTTTAACAAATACAGATGTGTGTTGATGACAACATTGGGCACTTCAAACATATGTAAACGTAATTACTGACGTTCAGTAACTTTATTTTATGTTTTCTTTAAAAAATCTTGCAGTTGCTTAATTTTTTTCTACCATGCAACTTTTATTTATCGTAAATAAAATAATTTGTAATTGCCTTAAAATATCACAATCATCATTTCTTTCATGGAAGTCATCCTATGCACTGGGATCTGCATTTCATGGTTTCAAATTATCAGTTATACCGATTTTTAACAAAAGTGATAGTTTTATAAGCTAATTTCCATGCCTGAAAACATCGCCTCAGGCACAGGTTTCATAACGTACTTTGACAGTGGCCGGATATCTTCGGATTTTCATTTCATGGTTTCAAATTAAACCACCAATGTATGTAGAGTGTCGTTTTATACTAAACTCATGACATTCAACATCTTAAAAGTTAGCCTTTTTTTCGTATTCGGGTGCCCAATTCTACGATTCAAAGCTAGGGGGCTGCGTTCAGCCAATAAACACTGAATAATAAATCGGTATTATTTGGAGAACTTTTTATTTGTTTGTTCGAATGCAATTTCTGTATAAGGATATAGATATAAAAAATGTGTACACAGTACAAATCTACATTCATTTTGTAAATATGCATATCTATGCATTAAATTCACAGTTCGCAGAATATTACTGGAAAAAATCATAACATTCTTACATTTGTAACCATAAATTCATGTTAACTCTAAATGCAGATAAGAATAAAGAACATCAGAATAAAAAATAATTGTATTTAGCCCCATAATGCAATAAAATCAATGAACATTGTATTATTTTTTTTATTAATCGCGAACATCTTTAAAAAAAAGATGGCAGCACATTTTATAGCAAATATTTTCATTTTTAAGAATACATGCAGGGGAATTTCATGAGTATTTGAATGAGCATGGACAGACGGATGAAAAATGATTTGAACATTTATTTTCATATTTTTTTAAGATATTATCTCCGTTTCAAACCCCCCCGTATCCCCGTTTCATATATGCATCCTTTGGTAACTAAGCAAAAAACATGAATATTCTTGCATAAATATTTGAATAAATGTACACGATACTGTAAATTCATTGAAGTATAATATATGCCAGTACAAAAATTAAAAATTCAAGAAAAAGCTTTAATCAACTAATTTGCTGGAATGTCACTCGCGCATCGAATTAACATATTTCTGAAGATATAAATTAAAATTAAATCATTCATTGACTTTATAAATCAATTCAAAAATTTCTTGGGATCATAAATATCTGAAGTATTCTAAGGGATTTTAGAAAAATCAAAAAGATAACACATTCCCAAATTAGAGATCTTTATATAATTAGATATTACAGGAAACGTAACTAGTCAAGAAACTGAAGCAAGTTATTCGTGAATGAAATTGATGATTGCACATGGTACAAAATCAGTTTATATATTATTTCTTGTTACCGAAATGCTACGGACTAAATAATTTAAGAGCCATTCGTTCAAGAAAAAATTTTTCTTACCCAGAACCTTCACACATATATCACAGCATCTGCACCAACCTCCCCTCTCTCTCACTTTATATCCGTTTTCAGCACGGCAGTTACTGAGATCTTCGCATTCTACTTTGTCGCAATAGTTTTTGGGACACACAAAACATTGTGCAACTGTTACGACTAAAGTGAGCAAGATGATGTACTTAATCATGTTTGAAGTCAGCTGTCTAAAGCATAATTTGAAAAATGATAAATTTATTAAATCGAAAAATATTTATTCAAAAAACTACATACAAAAAATATGATATTAAATGTATAAGCAGCCTTTGATTACAGTTCACCACCGTGCAGGCATATTATTCAAAAAACTAATAACAAAATTTAATTTGGCTACCTCTTGAAGAAAAAATTTTATGATTTATATATTTTCTTTAAAATACGCATATTTTACGCACTTTTCTTAGACAATCAGAATGAATTGCATTAATTTATAAAATGCTCGAGTATTATGCCACGTTTACACCGATTATTGCGAACATTTGTCTCTATTTTTGTGTTGGAGAAGTTTGCCGACGACTTTTTGTTAGAGAAACTTTTTCGACAAAACATAAGGATGGTAGTCCAATACTGTGAAAGTCAGCTGCTTAAAAGATTTAAATAAAAATGACTTAGACCATTTGTCAGATGAAGTAAGATCGGATTTAACTTTTAAGAATTTCTTGAGATTGGCGAGCTACTATTTTGAATATTTGAATGTGATGATAGCGATTGTGGAACAGGAAACCAGTTGTAGAGCAGCTATTTCGGTTAAAATCAGTTACCGTTCATCTTGTGCTTTTTAGCAAATGGAAATTTATGCATTAGTCTCAATTATTCGTTCAAAATATCTAAAATTATATTATTAATGTTTGTACACCAGAGGATTACAATGTTCTGGTGTGGCGAGGAAACGTCCGCAGCATCGTAAAATAAGCTGCAGCTTTTGTCGGAGACATATATCAAGGTCCTAGTATCTCTATAGACTCTAGATCAAAACAAATTTTGAGTTCCAAGCACCCATAATCTGTCGACGACAAAATTAGTGTCATAGTAGATTTTCTTTATCAACACATATCAATAACTCAGGTGCAAACTCGGCTTCAAATTAAAAAGATATTTCTCATATCTACCTCGACAAAACATTTATTTATTTAAAAAGGGAAAAAGAAGCAAATTCTTAAAATAAATAGATTTTAAATATTTTTTTTACTTCACACAACAGGTAAAAGCACGTTAAATCATTATAAAGGATTCAACTCGAAGAACATTAAATCAATATACAAATAAAATAGCAAAACTAGCATTTACAAAAATTGAATTTTAAAATACCTTATAGGTAAGTATAGAATAGATTTTCTTTCCCCATTGTTCCTGAACATTCATTTATTGTCATTTACTAAAACTATCAATAATTATAAGAACTAGTTAATAAATACAAAATAAAGACTTTTTGGCATAAAACCGAATCGTTTGAAATATTATTAAATAAAGGTTCAAAATCTTCTACTGTAAATAAGTGTCTAAGATTTGTAGATGTAATTAACGTGATATAAAACACGTTACTATTATTGTTCAATTTTTCATAAGTAGAAATAATATGTAGTGCATAATCAAGAGATTTATGCGAATTTTCACAACTTTAAATTTATGAAATCCATTGATTCTAAGCTCATTATCTTTTTATATATGATTGAACGAGACAGTTTTAAAGTTATTAAAATATCATTTACTTTAAAAAAAAAATTATGTTGTTTCTGCTTTAGAATATTAACTAATACAGTCACATGTAACGCAAAAAATCAAAAATTCTTACCTGTCTCTAAGAAAATTGGTAAAAGTATCATAACAAAATGATATTGCTTTTTTTATACATTTCCCAAATCTTAATCTATACTTCAGATTGTCAGATGTCATTTGATTTTTAATCGTATCTCATATTTCCTTGAGAATTTTCTGTTATTCATCTGAAGTGACATCTGTTTCATGAGAGATTCCGTTGTCTCTGATAAAACTTATGTGCTGTTTGCAATTGTTCTCCTAAAAGAAAACGCTTATATTTGAGCTCAAAAAATTCATAACTTTATTTAACCCTTAAATTACTCGCACTGGTGTATTTTGTACACCATTGGAGCTTTAATGGCCGCTGTTTTAATTCTGCTTCGCCCTTAAACTTTTTCTCCCAGCTACCCTACAGATGACTCATGCTGAGTGATGTAGAAAGGTTTTTGTTTTCATTCATTTGAACCTAAGAGCTTGAGGGAAGACTTTGTATCGTTAAGTCTCTCGAAACAATGAAAAAATCGACACTGAATAAGAACTCTTTTAGCTCTAACTGGATTATTTCTCTGCCCCCTGCTCACTAACGATCCCAACCCCTAGAAGGATTGCTTAACAATCCTCCCAGGTTTGCTATGCAAACCCTGCTCGCTACATTGAAAACACTATGCATCCTAACCAAAACACTTTATGGATAAGCTTAATAGATTTCTTACCAAGTTCGCCACAAACGCGTCAACTGTCGAAAAGCCAAGTTTGGAGTGCCAAAAAGGAATAAAATGCTTCTGATTAAAAATGCTTTATTCTTGTTTTTTATTGTGAACTAGAAGATTTGTGCCCGTCTAAGACGGGCTTTTAGCTTGCCAACAATATCTCAGACCTGATTGTCACAAATTTACTAACGAAAGTTGTTGAAGAAAATATCATGCAGATTACCAGAGTGTTTAAGAAATAAAAAAAGCATGAGGAACAGAACTAATAAATGAATTGACACTAACTTTCGTTTTTTCCGAGTAAAAATAATGCAAAATCCACTAACAGAAAAAAATGCATTACCAAATACAAAATAAAAAAATGATGAATTGATGAATGCAAATCTCTAAGTAAAACGAGCCTTTTTCGGTGTAAGAACGGATAAGGAATATTCAATTCCAAAATTAAGTACGAAAAAGAAAGAACCCTTTTAACAAAAACTAAACTAAGTATAACTTCTATTTAATGTTTATGGAGTTCCGAGTATAAAAAAAACAGTCAAAAGCAATAATGTCCGTTGGATACTTTGAAGAGTGTTTCCCAACACTCCGAGAAAGAATAAAACAAACAAAAAAATCCTGAAAAATTCCCCCGTGTATATGCTAATTTGTAGACAGATTGTCTTGTCTGAATCTCTGGCATGCAGCCAAACCAAACCACGTGATCGTAACCGACTTCGCACGGCTTTTAGATTTTAGATTTGTATTTAAAATAAGTTCAGATTTAAATATTTTTAAAAAAGTTTACTTTACACACACACTTTTTTTTTTAAATTTTATTCCAACCAATTTAGGTTTTGTCCATTTCTAGAGAACAAATTATTTTTCCTAAAGTTAATAGCCATTTTTTATTTCTGAATCTCTTTTCTTCCAAACTTCAATAACATATTTACGTTTAGAAAGTGAAATTACGTGACTCGTCGATTGCTATAGATGTTGCCAAATCCTATAGCTAAATAAAGCGTTTTTTCAGAGCTTCACTAGAAAAATATTTATATAGATGTTGCATAAGTAAGCATCAATTATTATTTTTACTGAAAATGGTGTTATATATAGCCTACAAACATATTGAGAAGATTTACAAATTTTTCAAAGAATGAAAATAAATTTACATGGCTGATAAAAATGAAATTACATTGCCAATTCAAACTTGTTATATATACCTATTTCTATATTCTGAACATGTCCAGGATATTGAAATTTAATCAAAATCCACAATATTTTTAAAAAGATTTTTCTCCTAACTTACCAGGACCTTTGAAAGGAATGTCTTGTTAATGTCAATGAAAAATATTAACATAGAATTACAGCAAAATATAATTTCATTTCAGTTCCATGTTACATCGCTATCAAAATACGGACGGATTATACAGCGTGAAGTCATTCTGCTCATTTCCTCCGAAAACACACAAAGAGCTATTTTTTCTTTTTATGGGCTTATTTACTTAACCTGGTTTCATCATTCTTACAATGAATCCGGCTGATTTCTCTGTTTGCATTTAAATAACTGCATGCTATTGACATTTTCTCCCCATTCTAAGAAAAAATCCGGTTGTTTTTATGCTTAATAATAAAAGAACATGGTAAAAAAATGTAATCATGATTTTTTTTTTTCTTTAAAGATTATTCATAAGGATTATAGTATGCATATTAAAAAAATTTGGTCGTGAGTTAGTTAACTTTTATTTTCAATTACTTAGAATATGATACATTTATTTCTGATCTGTTTTAACTTCCACATAACATTTGGCCGAAAATAAATCTTAGAAGCGCAAGGATAAATTTGACACGTTTTGACTTTTTACTTCTATTTTAACGGTGGTACAAAGAATAAACAACCCAATTGGTAAGAATTAATCTGAACTGTTTTAACAATCACAGTTCAGTCATAATAAGAATTAATAATTCGTATTTTCTGAAAAAACTGTGAATAATTTTGATTTTGGGTTTCGAGTTTCATTAGTATGTTAATTACCACAACCGAATTTATAGTAACAATATCCTCTAAAATATTCCTGAATATCAGTCTGAATTTACTTTAAAATTATCGAATTTTCCCACTGTCAATGCTGTTGCTTGTCCTCCGTTGTGTGAGATAAAAATTTAGTTTAGTTTGATCTTTTTGACGAAAAATAAATAGATATGGTATATAGTGGAAAAACGATACTACAAAATTGAAACACACTTACAATTTATTAGTTTATAATAACAGTCTTTTACAAATATATAATTATTTTTTCGCTTTCAAAATCTCCTAAAATAACCCTAGGAGAGAAATGACTGATAACACAGGTCTGCAACCAAAAAACTGCATAGGGTTTTTTGACTGTTTCTTATAGATTTTTGCTCACTAAAATCGGGAAAAATATTTAAAAAATTCCATCACGTCAGGTTTTCTTGCAAAACTCATGTTTTTAGTTTAATTAAGCTTAAAATTTCTCTTTTTAACTTGAAATCTGGTATCCTATTCTTGAGTAAAAAACACCATATTCAATAATGATTTCATATATTAATTTAATATTTCTAAGAGTGACATTCAAGAGAAATATAAATATGAAATGCGAAGAATTTGAGGACCAAAAAAAAAACAGTTACACACAGACACAAGCTTCTGTTACGATTCACACAACATCTACTGAAATGTGAAGTAAGCAAAGGGGAAAGTATAATTCAGAATGGCTTGGCTCATGCGCCGCCGGTTTACTGTCGTAGAACGGGGAAAGGTGATTCACGCCGGAAAGTCAGTTTACACACTGCATTCATTTGTGATTGTGCACAGTTCTTATTATGGCTCTAAGAGGTTATGTAATTTCTCCCGACAACTTTTGTTTTATTTGTGGTGAATACACTGTTAAAATCAACAAAGAAACATCAGTGATTTTGCGAAGAAAGTTTAATTTGCTTAGTTTTTGATGAAATAAATCTTATAACATAATTTGCTTACTTCAAGTTGAAACTTGGGGATCAAGAGAAACTATGGGCTCCTCACAAGGTGTGTAGAAGATGTAAGGAAGATCTTCGTTTGTGGTTTAAAGGTAAGAGAAACTCATTTCGTTTTAGCATTCCTATGATGTAGTGTGAACAACAAAACCATACTACCGATTGCTATTTCTGTTCGGTAGATGTAAGAGGAATACTAAAATTAAAATGAACATATTTTACCCAAACCTTAGTTCAGCTATTCGTCCAGTGCCTCAGAAATACCAGTTCCACACCCACCTTCAAGTTTAGATTATATCCGGAGTGTTTTGAGGATGGAGACACATTGCCTCACCAGGACGAATCTAGCTCAGATTTTTCGTTGATGAGGTACCCCAACCATTTTCTCAGAGCAAGCTTAACGATCTTTTTAGAGATTTAGGCCTTTCTAAAGATGGAGTTGAATTGCTAAGGTCCAGACTGAAAAATAAAAATCTACTGACACCTAGAGCTTCATTCTCCTGGTACAAGAAACGAGAGAAGGAATTCACTCAGTTTTTCTCCAAAGAGGGAAATCTCGTTTTCCGTAGTGATGTTCAAGGGCTAATGAAGTGCTTTGACATAGAATATGATCCATCTGCGTGGCGCCTATTCATAGATTCGTCTAAAACAAGCCTCAAAGCAGTCTTGCTGCATAATGGTAATTC
>BGPR01028629.1:9456-19835 GCA_013235015.1 Araneus ventricosus | reverse complement strand
ACCGCCACAGCGAACGATTCGAACAGCTGTAAAAGGAGTTGAGACTTCCGACTCCTGCGCTTCCGCTGATTATTTATTTCTCGATTTATTTAAATCGCAGTGAACGGCTGGTTGGATTCAAAGATTAGAAGTTTTAAAAAATCAAAGAAAAAAAGACAGAGAGAGAGAGAGAATTTTTTTACCCTATTTTGACTTCAGAATTCGAAACAGTAATCCTCCAAGTTGATTCTTCAATTTGGTGAAGAGACGCGAAAGCTAATTTTATATATTTATTTATTCATCTACTTTCTTTTTGTAAGAAATTCGAAGTAAGCTGCACTGATGAGGAAAATTAGATTATCTTGTTTTTTGACTCTGGATTCTATTAAACTTTTCTCTCTTCCTGAATGTCTCAAAATTCGGTATATTCATTTCGTAAAAGGGCAGTTTTTTAAATTAATGTACAAGGTAAATTGTGGAAGATTTTGGATGGTTGAAATGTGAAAGGATAAACTTAAAATGGAAAAATCCCTGACTGTTCTTTATATTTATTTGATTATAAAGATTATTTTTTATTTTATTTTTCACAAGCGATAAATATTTTCTTCCGAGATCCAAACATGTGTATTTGTCAGTGAAAAAAATCACTTTTCTCTGAAATACAGCTGGTGTTTATATAATTATTTTGAGAAAATTTATTATTTTTAATCTTATTTCAGATTTTAAATTACATTAATGTCATTTTGAGCATGTAAAAGATTCAGTTAGTTTAAGAATTATAAATTCTGAAACTAACTGAAGCAACATTTTTTACGGAGTCTTCTATGCATTAATGAATATTTTTGGTTAAATGAATTTAAAAGGCTTCTCAGAAATTGCTTTATTTAGAAAATCAGTGCTTTTCAAGAGTCTCTTTAAAATCTATATCATTATTTTCTTTATTATCAAGATCTATCAATCTTTATTATCAAGATCTATGAATTTTTATTATCAAGATCTATGAATTTTTATTATCAAGATCTATCAATCTTTATTATCAAGATATATCAATCTTTATTATCAAGAACTATCAATCTTTATTATCAAGAACTATCAATCTTTATTATCAAGAACTATCAATCTTTATTATCAAGATATATCAATCTTTATTATCAAGATCTATCAACGTTTATTATCAAGAGTCTTGCAAGGGTCAAAACATTATATTTCATAAAGCCGGGTTCATTGAGAAAGCGCTTTTAGATGGCGCTAAAAGATAGTATTTTAACTATTTATTTCACATTTAAACACGAAGCGAAACGCAGAACACGAAAACAGCAGACATGATACATGGTAGGATGGCAGTTTTTTTTAAAAAAACCGGTTTTCGGTTAAATCGGGTTTTTTTCACCTCCATTTTAACCTGACAGTTTAAACCGCTCAAAATAGCAGGTTTTTGAAAAACCGATTTTCGGTTGGTTTTTTTTTTTTAAATCAACGTTTGTAGACAGAATTTTTTATTAATAATAATATACAATAAGTAAGAATTAATACAATAATTAATTCATGTAATAAGAAATTATAATAAATAAGTAATTAATGCAATATGTAATAATAATAAATGAGTAATTATTGCAATAAGTAAGTATTATAGACAAAATTTTTTATTAACATTGTTTTCACAAGAAATGAATTCATTGGCCAATATTTATCATCTAATCTGCTCATAAAGACTCTTTCAGCAATGTGTTGACATCTCTCACCGGAACCAACATCATTCAACGCAGATACTAATCTTTCGGAAGCCACAGAACTTCCGACTAGAGATAAATATTTTTGGCTACAAAAAACAGACGCTGTTTGCAGACAAAATTTTTTATTAGTATAGTTTTTGCAGGAAATCAATCCATTGGCCAATATTTATCTGTTCATTAAGACTCTTTCAGTAATCCGCCAACCAACAGACGCCTCGAGGAAGAAGTTGTCGGTGATCGGCTTAAGATAATGAAAGTCAAAGCTTTATGACTTAGTAAATTTTAGACGAGTCGAATCTAAAATGAAGCCTATCTTCTAACCCGGTTTTTTTTCCGGTTTTTGGATTTTAAAAAACCGGTTTTAACCGAGGCAAAAAAATAATCGAAAAAAAAACGGTTAACCGAAACAAAAAAAAAACGGTATTCGGTTTTCCCATCCCTAATACACGGTGAGCATCACGAGTAAAGCACAAGGAGAAAAACTGCATCGCTGACAACAGGCATAGCAATTCTGCATCGCTAAATAATAAAAAGTCAAAAAATGAATCAAAGTTCTCGGGAGCTGCGCGTGCGCTGCTTTCCAATGCGACTGCAGCTATAAGGGGGGGGGGTGTCTTTATGCCAGAACAAGTCTCTTTAAAATCTTTATTGCTATAGTCTGACCACGGATTCCGAGACTACCACTTTTGGACGATTTTACACCGGAAAGGGGTGTCAGGCAATGAGTCAAATGAGCGCATTTCCTAAGTTCTTTGTTAGATCACGCTCAGTAAAATGTAAACATCACCCTTCCATTCTTCACTTTCCACTTATTTTGATGAAAATAACTCCGCCCGGCGCATGCGCAAAAGCGCGGAAAGTTTCTGAATCCGTTGCTATACAATATATCCATATTTCTTATTAACAATAATAGTAATACTTATTTCCTAGAATTGTGGTCTTGTAATCGTCAAAAAATTTGTACTCGAGAATTTGTCGAATCTCCACGTTTTAGACCTCTCAGAGTCCGAAAAACACAATTTTGGAATTATGTGTGTCTGTGAAGACGATAACTCGAAAACTATTGCAGCTAGAGTGATGAAATTTGGTATGTGATCTTTACACATAATTTGTAGATTTGTATCAAATTTTGGACAAAATTCGTCCACGGGAAGTCTGTCTGTCCGTGTTCATGTAAATGCGATAACTCAAAAACTTAAATAGCTAGATGGATAAAATTTAGTACACAGTTTTATCATCAGGAACGTAGGTCCGTATAAAAGTTTGCGCCAAATACGTCAAAAGGTTGACTGTCTGTCGGTCTGTATAATCGCATATTTATCAACACGATAACTTCTTAACCTTATGGCTTAAATAAATAAAACTTGACATGTGGTCTCCTTATCTTAATTGTAGATCCGTACCCAGTTTTCGTTTGAATTGGTTGGGAAAAAAATATTCAAATCCCTTATTCGTCGTTCCTCATCACACAATGACGCAAGGCCATTATTGCGTAATGGCGAATTAGACTTCTTTTCTAACCCTGCCTTTCGCATTTGGCGCCTAATGGCGTTCTTGGCGTAGAGCAGATTCCATACGAGAAAGTTTAGGGGAGGTTACTCCCGTTGGTTACTTTCTTGTATGCAAAGAGCAATCAATGTAATCATCAAAAAAATCTGCTTCAGAGATTTTGATTAGACTCCAAGTTTTATATTTCCAGGGTGAGAAATGTCTGTCTGTCTCTGAACACGATGACTCAAAAGTGCAGCAAAATAGACGGGTGAAATTAAGTATGTAGCTTTAGCCCCTGAATTGTAAATTTCTGTCAAATTTTGGTGAAAATACGTCTGTGGAAAGTCTGTCTGCTCGTCCTTATGAGCACAATATCACAAACAGATAAATTAACGAAATATGGTGCATGTTTTTATCACCAGACTTGTAATTATGTGTCTAATTTTGGAAAAAATCTCTTATGATTAAATTTTAGGCTTATTATAAATAGATTAATTAGATACTATTAGCTTAATTTGCAATCCCAGGTTCTTCCTTTGTCATATAATTACCTATTTTTATTAATGTAAACAATTTAACCCCAGGATTCGACACAAAGAAAGACAATATTAATTCGAAAAATATAATATTAAACTTTATTTACAGTATAAATAATTGAATGTAAATTCTCATTAAATAAAAAGAGCCCAGGAAGAATAGGAACGCATAAAAACAATTAAAAACAGTTACAAATCAAAAGTCTGTAAATGTCTCTAGTAACTCTAATCTGATCAAATATATTTCAACTCACCAGATGGCGACACTCTACCCTTAATCACGTATTTATCAAAATATAAACACCTGTACGTTTCCAATGAAAAGCACTAACAAAGCCAAGTCATTTATTTTTTCTTCTTCACTCACCTAATTCAAGACTGTATAAAAATATTTCATCTAACAAGGCTGTCACCGTCACTTCCATAACAGACACGCAATGTAGCCATTCATAGAAATGAGCCACTTAATGTTTTCTCCAAACAAACTACATCATTTTAGTTACCTTCTTCTTATATCATCCTGCCTTTTTTAGGCCACCCCTTTTGTATATTTCTAGTTCTTCGTTCCCCCTTTACGCCCAGCCGATCTCGGAGATTTGCTTCCCTGATTGGACCAGGGGTGGTGTCTCTTGAATGTTCTGGACACTTCTAGGATGACCATGGGAGTCGCAGCCGCCTTAAATGGTTGCTTCTGGAGGATTCACCGCCATTCTAGTAATTTCTACTCCAGAGAACTCTCGAATACACTGTGTATCTAATTCATGTAAACACAAATATTACACAACAAATCCTCCGAATGATTGAATTTTGGTCGGCCTTTCTTTTCGCAAATATGTAACCGCGATAGCTCAAAAGCACTGCGATTTATAAGGTGTGCCCAAATGAAAGAGAGACTACAGTTATATGTAAAGAAATTTTAATATAACAATATTCTAATTACAGTTCATGTGGAACAGTACAACTAAAAATAATTGACATTGATACACTGATCCCAGTGTGTAAGAAGGGAGTGGATGGCTTCAGTGTAGAAACTGATGGTTCAGGCAAACACCCATTCTCGCCGTTTTCTGATTCTCTGACAGATACTTGGGCACCCACTCTGCACAAACTTTGCCATAAACAAGCGTTTTGTGGATTATGTGATGCACAGTTCCTTTGCTTATCGACAGTTCAACAGCAATTTCACGCGTGGTGATCCGACGATTCTGCCGTATGAGCTCATCCACAGCTGAAATCGTGGCAGTGTTGGTCACAATGTGCGCCTGCCCAGGGCGTGGCAAGTCCTTGACGTTTACGCGTCCCGCCTCATAACGCTGACACCAGTGGATTACGGTGCATCGTGCGAGACACTGCTGTCCGTACACCTCTTTCATCCTGCGATAAATTTGTGAAGCCTGCCCCCCCCCCTCTGAGCGAAGAAATTAGACAACTGCTCTTTGTGCTGATCTGGAGGAATCCATCATGCAACGAACTGCGGAAAAAATTCTCCAGAAATGAGGATATTGATGCGAAGCCGTTAACTACGCAGGTTCAACTAGGAATACCACCACGCCATCTATCGGCTAGCAATACAACGCCGATACAGCTAAGGTCTCCTTTTCATTTGGGCACACCTTATAGATGAATGAAATTTGGCATGTTATCTTCTCATAATTTTATATCTTTATTCCCATGGATTGAAGAGAAGGCGCCCGAAATGCATAATATTTTTTCTTCATTATACTGCTTCGAAGCACGAAACAAGTCACATTGAATTAGTATTCACGAAAGTCGAAGGAAGGACATTCCAGCTGCTTTATAGTCAACGCCTGTAAATTGTACGCATAATCTAAAAGTGTACGTCATAGGAAAATGAGAAATTATAATTCCTCTGGTGTGTAAATAAAATAATGCATACAAAGTTTTCTTTTTCACTGAAATCTTGCCAACTTTTGTTTGAAATGTTTAACACAATAGCAGGGCCGGCCGGAGGGCGGTTCAAACGGTGCGGCCGCACTAGACCCCGCGCAGCTGATTTATTTTGAAAATTAAAGATGCATTCTAATTTTTTATTTCAATCCGAATATACATGCATTTGAATATAATCACGCGATATGTGCACATTTCACGTCGACCGATCATAGGCAAGGTTGGGGGGGGGGGGCTTTGATTCTCACTATATAGCCAAAGCAGAGTAAGAAAAGTAAAAACAACGTGTTTCATTATGCTTGCGTTGTAACAGATGATAGCACATCGTACGTTTGGTGGAGAAATAAAAAAAAATATTCGTATTTAAAGGGAAGACAAATGCTTAATATAATATATTACTGAAAATTTCGAAATAATATATTTCATTGTTGTTTGTTGTAATCATACTGCTAAAAAATATATCTTAATTTTTTTATATTATTTTTGGACAGTTTCGGAATATGACTGGAGACAGAGATGCCGGAAGGAAACACATGTGTGGATCTGATAAATTTAAGAAAAACATAGAAAAAGAAAGAAAATTGCTGAAAACGGCAGGAACTCCCTAGCAGAATTTTAAAAAACCGAAAATCTCCAACAAACTGACGAAATATATAATTAACAGTTATTGAAAAATCAAAATCGCGAAACTCAAATTACACCGTATGACATCCGTGAAAACAATCCTAATCATAAATTCCTAATGCAATAAAATATTTTGTTTTACTAAATCAATTTCAAGGCCCCGCAAATCAACTTTGCACCAGGCCCCGCTTTTGTTCGGGCCTGCCCTGCACCAGAGACACCAAATGTTTAACACGATGGTGTCATTTCATATTCATGTGATACGCCTAAAATTCGAATAAAAAGTAGAAAATAATTTTTTTGTTGAAATTCTAGAGATCAAAACAAAAATCACAGAAGCGCGATACGCTTAAAATATTATGATAACGAAATCACGGCTCAGTGATTATTATAAGAAATAAAACTTTTCAAACATTCTTTAAAAATTAAAATATATCATGAATATGAGAAAATGAATAATTATTTTTACTTCTATCAGCGTTTCACGTTTTACGATTTTTCTGTTTTATCTCCAAATTTTTAATAAAAATATTTCTACATTTCAGTACACTTAATAAGCGAGTATTTTTTTAAGAATTATTTTTATTAATAATTATCCCCCAACTCCAGTAAACTTGGGCAAATCTTGTACTTCTTTAACCATAACCAATTACTTTACCCAAAATATATTAAATAAACAAACATAATTTAGTCACTAAAGAGCAGCATTGTGGCCTCTTTCTCAGCATATTTTCCTGAGAGAAAATTTAGAAAATTCTGTAGGAGTGCAACGGAAACCAAGGGGCATCTCTATGTGCACCCCCCCCCCCTTCACTGAAAGAGGGAGGGACGGCGGCCCCACCCTTTCCCTGTAGCCCCCTCTAGAACACGTTCCTCCATTGTCAGATATATTACCGACGCCTCCCATCCCCTTTCTTTCTCATATTTGTGCTCCAGAGGGGTGTACCAGACGAAATAGAATTGAATTAGTCTGCAGAAAAGAAAAAAATGAAAAGTCCCACCCTTTTTAGAATTGTCTCGGGTTTCTCTTGCATATCCGGCCGGTATATTCATCCGGCAGGGTTATGTCCGGAATTTTTATTGGATATAAAAAATGGAAGTTTTCCCGAATTTGTACCGAAGCCCCCATGCAAATCGGATCCGTTGTTGGGAGAGAAAAAGGTCTTTTGGTCTTTTTTTCGGGGATGTTTATGGGCTGAGACGGAAAGTGGGTTTTTTCTGGAATATATTTCTCTTTTTTCAGGCGGTTTGCGTGCTGCATTTGGAATGGGAAGTAGAAGGGTTTCTGCAAAACCTTTTCTGCTCAGTAAGAGTGTTTTTACGAAAGTTTAATTCGGATTTTGAGTCGTAGGAATAAAAATTAGTAGATTTTTTTTTGTTAATTAAATTTACAGGCTAGGATGATATTTCTATAAATTTTTGCCATTTTTATAAATATTTCTGTTGCGTATATACAGCGCACCGTTCTGTTTCGCGCCGTTTCTACGCTTCTCATTTATACGTCTTTTACATTTATACGTCGTTTCATCACAGTCCCAATTCATTTCGCATTCATTGTAATGATAAAGTGCTTCTTTTATAGGACGCAAAGCTTCGTTTATACGTCGTTTTACTCCTTTCCAAAATTCGAGATTTTCCTCCTTTCTAGTATGTGAACTGTGATAAGGATCCTATCATGATTTCTAAATTATTCACAATTGATGAATTAATAGAAGACAAGTAATCTGGTGCTAATTTAAGCGATGATGAAGAAGTTATTTCACCTTCTTTTAAAGAAGCAATGGAGTCCATTGGAAAACTTCGAACTTATTTCTTCTGCCGAAAGAATATTGGAAAAACATTCAGTGAACTTCATTCGATTCATAATTCTCTACTGAATACTCACATGAAATCAGCGTGTCAGACGAAGGTTAAACCTTTCCAGCGGAAAGCATTAATTTTTTTTAAATACGATGAAAAAACGTCATAAATGGGCTTAGTTTATTGTTTAGACATAGAATTTACAAAAAAAAAAAACCACCTCTTCCTGTGGAGGGGTCGTTTCGTTGTTCCTCTTTGGGGACACCCTCCTCGTATGAGGACCATCTTGGACACAGCCATCTTGATACGCTCAAAAAATAACGTTAAATTTTACACAAAATCATGAAACTTCTAAAATATTGGTGGAAAATTGTTGAGTAAATTTGCTAAAATTGCAAAAGTCAAGAACTAAAAAAAAACCTATCTCCGAGTCAAGAAATTTGGGCATTTTAAATCCATAATTTTTCGGAAATGAAAGCGAAATTTCACTGTGCTGCCATCTACATTTTAAAAGGAGAACTATCGGCTGCCTTTTTCTGCAATTTTCCGGGTTTCAAACTGGAAATGGATTATTTTAGGAAATTTTTAAGTTGATGTCCTCTTTTGCAACCACTGCGCCGGTAAAGGTTAAAGATTTTCTTAATTAAACGCCTATCATCATGCACATAAATCGTATAATTAGTACTCAAGATATTCGATAAAGGCACGATTTTTCTCACTTTTATGATAAATATTTAATTTTTAAATGTAATTATCGATTTCCAAACTATGTAGTATTATGCTAGTTTTATCTTAAAAAACTTTAAAATTAATGCTTTAAAATAAATTTGCATTAGCAGCATTAAATTTGTAATAATCAATGTTTTTTAGTAAAATTTCGGTTATACTTCTTTTCATTTATACCTTGAACACATTGAATTTTTTCCTTGAACACAGACAGGAAAATGATGATTTCATTGCAATATGTACAGACGGTTCAAAATCAGGTGATCATGTTTCGTTTGCTGTTGTATTTACAAGCACAACTTTTTTAAAAAAAACTTCATTCATCTTGTTCAGTTTTCACGCCAGAGTTAGCTGCTGTTTTATTTGCTTCGGAACAAATTTCTGATTGCCTGGAAAGAAAGTTTGTCATCTACCCGGATTCACTGAGTGTTTTAGAGTCTCTGAAATCATTTTATATTCATTCTCATCCCCCTCCTTTGGTTTTACATGTTTTACATCTTTTAAATAAATTTGCATCTCGTGATTTTAATATTTTATTGTGTTGGATGGTATCTCATGTTGGGATTGTGGGCAATGAGGAAGCAGACAAGGCCGCCAAATTGGCGAGTACTCAAACTAATTCTACTCTCCCTTTGATTGATTTTAAAAAGCATACTAAAGTACTCTTTTATTCAAAATGGCAGAGACAATGAGACACGGAGACGGAGAACGAGCTTCACGCTATTAAACCCTACGTACGGCTACGAGAGCGTCACACTCGATATACCCATTGCCATCTACTGTACGGAGAACAGGCACCAATGTGCTCCCAATGCAACCGCCGTACGTCAGTCAACCACACACTGTCTGAATGTCCGAATTTTAACTCCCAACGTTTAAAATCTTTTTAGCCAATTCTGTTGATTTATCTCTTTTACTTGGCGAGACTCCACGTGCGAACCTTTATGCTTTTTTGCGGTCAGTTGGTTTTTATTCACGTATTGAAGCAGTGCCCTTTTTTGTTTTTTTCTTCCCATTGATTTTTTTTTAACTTGACGGATCTTACATAGCTTGGCGCAGCATGGTCAAATCTATGGTGCCACAGAACCAAACTGAAACTCATTTATACGTCGTTTTATGTCAGTCCCTTGAAACACGTACATTATAAAACGTTCTTAAAACGTCGTTTAAAGAAACTCTCGCAAACGTGTAGGGAAAGGCTGCCGAATTTAGACCATCTGAACATTTATTAAAGAACAGTGATAGAGAAGTAATTTTAATAAAAAAGTAGTAGGTGTTTTTGGAGTTTATTTATTTTCAAAAAAATGAAATTAAATTTTTGATAAATACATTATAAAGTACAAAAAATGCGTAAAAGTTGTGTCATCGGTCCAATAAAGGGAACTTATTTCTCAGATTAGACCACCAATCCCATTAAAAACAATTAAAGCAAAGATATTACTTGATTCTCCAATTCTCACCAATACCCAATGTATGAACCCTGTAGTGTTTGGCTACCGTAGGCGATGGTTGATCGGATGCTTGGCGCAATTCCTTAGTAGTCTAAGGGTTGCTTTCTGTAAACGAGTCAGTTTGAGTTGGA
>BGPR01028628.1:0-19836 GCA_013235015.1 Araneus ventricosus | reverse complement strand
TTTGGCGCCCGGGGCAAAATCTGCGATTAGCGCCCCCTACAACTACCCCCAACACCAACAAATAACACATAGATTAGTTTTCTTAAAATCTTAATTAAAAATCTGCCGTTCTATACTGAAAAAGGACTGGCGCCTAAAAATAAGAAAAGGAAAACACTACTATGTAATATCTAATAAAGGGGGAAAAAAACATGTGTAGAAAATAATTTTGTTTGACCTAATACAAATGCGCCAAGTTCAAGTTTTATATAGTGTACATTCGAAGAAACATGTAGAATAATATAACAAGGATAATATCCTAACTAAGTGTTCCACTTGATAAAAAATAATGTTTCAAACAATTTTTCAGATGTATAGGTTAGTTTACTCTGTTAACCATTAAGCACTCAAATTATTTTAGTTTAATTTTCCTCTTTGCTTTAAAAGTTTTTATCGCATCATCGTAAGAAATCTTTGATGCCTTCTCGTGTTCAATATAAATCACTGCAAGATTAGAAATACTTGGCTAAGTTTCTTAAATAGTTTTTTTATAATTTTAAGTTTGCAAAAACTTCTCTCATTCGATGCGACAGAATCTGGTAGAGTAAAGTAGATTCTTAGGGTCGTGGTCAAATTTGAATAGTTTTCATGAAGACCAGTTGTATATAAATAATTTTAAAAGTCAAGGGCAGTAGAATTTAGCCTACTCTTTTTTTATTCATTTCCAGCTAAGTTGTTGCTACTTATCACAGTATCTTAAAACTCTCTATTTCAACAGATAGTTCATCCATGTCCAGGTCGTCTCGGTACAAATTTGCCAAAGTAGTAGCCTTCTCTCTTAAAGTTTTGTTATCAAGAGTCGTCAGTTGTTTGGGAGACAAGAATCCGAAAATTTCGTTCACCTTTTGCATTGATTGGAATTGTCTCTCTAACTCAGCTTGTTTTCTATCATTCACTTGCAGTAAGGCAAGTTTGAATTTTTAATGTTGAGAAATTTCAGAGTTTCCATCTTCACATTTTTTGTCAAAAAAATCTTTTCTTCTTCCTCTTCCTTACCTCCTTAAAAGACGCGTCTACATTAAGAGCAAGACAAGATTGTTCTGCTTCTTCAAAGACTTCATTCACAATTGTACCTCTATAATCTTTTATTTGTGCAGTCTTTTATAGGCGTACTATATAAAAATTTCAGAGAAATTTGTTATAGTTATAATAATTAAGTCAAATATAACAAAAAATAAAGCGATGAAAAAAGATAAATGAAACACACCTTAAGTTTATTCATTCTTGTGATTATGAGAAACACCAGCCTGATGTGTCCTAGCGATTTATTCGATGTTTGGATATATATTTGGAAGGCACACTCATTTCCTCATCAATACATTGAAAATTTCCTCTCTTTTCACACATAATGGTGTTGAGGGGAAAATATGCTAATTCACATAAATATGATGTTGAAAATTTCAGTAAAAAGTTTAAAGCTTTTTTAGATATTGACACATATTCTTCTTTTATGGAAGACCAAAAAGCAGATGCGGCCCGAGGTAACTTTACCAACCGGGCAAAGCAAAAGTATGGCCCCACACCCCCTACATAAAACCATGCTATTTTTTAAAATTCTATAATGTCTGTATTCTAAAAGTTGAACAAACCTAATTTTTAAAACATAGAAATATGCACGTTTTACCTGCAAATATGACTTAACAATATCATAATGAGAATTTATAAACTCCAGATATATTTAAGATTCTACAGTGGTCTTATTTAATTTGAAATAATTCAACAAATTTATTTTTAAAATACAATATTTGCCATTTTTCCGGAGCTCTCGTGCCTATTAAACTATTTTTTCCCTTCGAGCTCCCTCTTTGGCGCCACGGGCAGTTGTCCAGTTTGCCCAAGCCTCGGGCCACTCCTGCCAAAAAGGTTTCAAGAGACAATTCCTTGTGTTTAATCACAAGGGAAAAATAGCAACCAGGAAGGTTAGCTGCTTGCAATGAAAACTGTCTTTGAACTGGAGAACTGATAACAAAAATAGTAAATATATTTTTTTATATCTGGACACATATTTCTCTGGAATACCAAAGGGCTCACTCGAAAATCTTCTAGGGCGCACCTTTTGAGAACCACTGCTTTAATGTGTGTCTAATGTGGACAAAATTCGAAAGGACAACCACTTGTCCAGTGGTAGTTTTGAAAAACTGATACTTAACAAAGAAAACGAGCAGATTAGCACCACTTACCTTCATTGGTATTTGCTTTTAGCCACGATGACAAAATGAGGCCAACAAATGACTTTGTTTCTCTCTCTTTAGCTTTTTTACGGTTTTCAGCGCCCGACAATTTTCTGAACATCTTTCGTTGAGTAGCAGAGTGAGGTTACGTTACGGAATTGTCTTCTCCATCCGTCTCAATAGCCGAAGACTACCTCTTTTGGACGATTTTACTCAGTAAAGGGGTGATAGGGGGTGTAATATGAGTACATTTCCAGAGTCCGGACAGGCGCATACGCTGAAGGAAGCTGTAATGCAATGCGTTCCCACATTCCTACGTGAATCCATCAGTCACACCCCTCAGCGCCCTGCGTCTCGTTGTGCCGGCGTTGCTTGAGTTTCATCAACAGACACATCTTAATTTTACGTACTTATTTAATTACATTACAACTGGTTTTGATTCCGGGCTAGAATTTAGACAGAAAATTAAAAATTAAAACATATATATTTTTATACTATTTTTTAAAATTTTTCACCTCCCCTGGGCTGGCGCCCTTTCCTGACTGGCGCCCGGGGCAACTGCCCCGGTTGCCCCCCTCTTGTTTCGTCACTGCTTCTACTAAACGCATAGCTCAGGATTTTCTCACTTAACAACTCTGTACGATTTTTTGAAGTGATATTCGTGTTTATGTAACATTATAAAAGCAATAGCTATTTAATTACAAGCACTAATCATATTTTTACTTTTAACATATTTAAAATTATAATTAAAAGTGTTTGGTTCAAAATGAAAATAAAATCAGTATGGTAAATTTTTAAGCAGCCTTGGATCAAAGGTGTTCGGGGCTACAGCCCAATGGATTAGACGGCCCTATCTGCAGAGCACTATCACAGCACCATTTCCCCTGCATCTGTGAATTCTTATAACCTCCCAAGGAAAATGTCCCCCCCCCCCATTGTCAACTGCGATATAATTTTTCTGAATACGCCAGAGAATTGCTTTCTTCTGACGACCATGCTAGCGATATGTGAAACTTCTGTCAATCGAATTGAAAGATGCTTAGTTATAAAACTTATCGGAATTTAGAATTTATAAATTATAAAAAAAATCGAGTTAATCCAGTATGGTGTTATTTATATTTATAAATTCGAACAATTAATTTAAATTAAATATATTGCCGTCATTTTTTTATGCGTGTAGAATTACGAATTCATTGCACTGATCGTAGTTACAAGTAGCGCCCTCCACTCCATTCCCCTACGGGCAAAAACTATAACTTGACATTCTTAGATAGTAACATTCTTCGTTAGTCTCATACGTTAATCCAGGAATTCCCTTTGAAATGTGTCCAACAAACCAGTTATTCCCCGTATGTCCAAAAACTAAAGGTGTAAAACTAGCATTTTGAATGACATGCACGTTCCACTAAGAAACGCACTTTCACGAAAACATAATGGTCACTCGGATTGGCTTTCGTGGTCGAAGATGACCAAAGATGTGCCGGAAAGATGACCAAACTTGATCATTTAGAGGAAGTAAAAGGCGTAACAAGAATTACGTAGGTGGACCTGTGAAAGGATCATTACCGGTTCATTTCCATCGTGGATATTGACTGATACACGAGGAATCGCCTTTCGGTGGTTCCTTGCAGGTGCTGGTTTCCACACGAGTTGGGAACAAAGTGCCAAAATTCGAAATACTTCAGGCATCTTATATACAGAGAAATTTATATGCAATAATATTGTATATAAATAGTAGTATGTTTCCAAATGTATTATTAATGCTTTTACTTATACTGAAGTGTTAGCAAGAAGTAATTTGGATACTGCGATTCAGTTTTTACAAAGAAATTTTATAAAAATACGCATTTGTTAAATGTTTTTGATTAAATAGATACATTCAACCGGACAACAAAGTACTTTTTTGTGTCCATGGCTCCCGAAGGAGGCCTAGTCCCCGGTATGACAAGTTGAAGACTTGACGATTTTGTGCTGCTGGATTTTGGTGGTTCGAGTCTCTATTCGGAGGCAAGAAAAGGGGTGAGAGTTCACTGGCTGACTGTCTTGCTTGATGGTGGTGGTTCCCCGAGCTCTTCTATCAGGAACCGGATTAGCGACGTCTGCTGGTCTGGAACATCTAGTGGCTTATAGGAAGAATTCGGCATGGCGTTATGAACAGTAAAGGGTGAAGTGATATGCTTACAGGAACTGCCCTTGGATTTAGAGTTATGTGATTATAGAATTACTATTAAAATAAAATGATGATGATGCTACCTGTACATCATTTTTAAAATAAGATAAAGATAAATCACAGAATTTTTCGCGGTCTTTTGCTTTTAAAATTGAGGGTGTATTTATCAATTCGCTGGATGGCTACATTATCAATATTTTCTATATTATTGTAAAAATTGACTGGGATCTTTTTGATGAAATCTTTTAAAGTGGGGAGTTTAATGTTTTTTAGTTTTTTCATTCTGCATGTACCATCCAGCCTTGCAAATTTGCCTAATAAAGTTATTTTCTAGCACTTCTAATTTATTAATACTATCCGCTCTTGTAGCCCTCCGGGCGGGTTCGCGGCCAGCACCCACTTTGCTCAGCACTGTCCCTGCCACCTGGCTGCTTCGAGGCTCTCAGCCACTACTTTTTTCAGTTTTAAATACTGCATGAAGATCAGTGGAACAGACCATAAAACCATAGTAGATTTCATATTCTTTGTAGACAACAGTTCCTTTAAAATTGTAAAATCTTTCAATATACCTCATCTATTTGTGATGTTTTGTATAACTTTTTCACGAATTTCGGCATGAAAGTCTTCAGATCCATAACTACCGAATGATATCGCCCTAAATAAACAGTTTCCATCACCTACGATAGGTATTTTACAATATTTTTGACACGCCATTTTGATTCAACTGTTGGGATCTTCTATATATTTAAAATATGGTAAATACTAGGGTGGGCCGAAATTTTATTTTTTAAGAAATCGATTTTGGCGTAGTGCGGAGAAGTTGTGCAATAGATATGTTAAAACCCTCTAAAAATTTCATCAATTTCTTTTAATAATTAGCCGCGCCCCTTTGGTATTAAAAAATTGAAAGAAGACAAAAATCTATTTTTCCCCAAAAAATATATTTTGAAAATTAATTTCGAAATTAGTTCTGGCATACAGCGGAAATGTTACTCAATGGATCAGTTAGAACCCTCAAAAACGTTTATAAATTTCGCCCAATATTTAGCTGCTCACCTCTGACACTAAAAAATTGAGAAAAAGAAGAAAAATTGGGTTTTTTTGAAAGAAATTATAATTTGAAAATTAATTTTGAAATTAATACTGGCATATAACGGAAATATTACGTAATGCGTTAGTTAGAACCTACCTAAAATTCAATCAATTTTACTTGATATTTATTCACCGATTTAAAAATACGCATGCACATAAAACATATCCTTAACGTCAGAAGCGCATGTATCATTAATAGAGGAACCAAGTAGCAAGCATGCAGGTCATATTTCGTTAACTGCTGGTGAAAGTGCAAAAGAAATAGCCCAAGGTATTATCAAATTTACAAAAACGTATAATATGAGTTTGCAGAACCTATCGGTTATCGGATGTGACGGAAAAAATGTGAATACGGATGGAAAGGAGAAGTAATACGTTTGCTTGAGACATACATTGGAAGACCATTACAATGGAATATATGTATGTTACATACTAATGAGTTGCCACTAAGGCACCTCATTCTGGAAATGGACGGTTGCACAAAGGTACCATATTCATATTCTGGACCTATTGGATTGCTTCTAAAAGATTATGAAAAAATCCAGTTGTCAAATTTGATCAAATTGACAACTCTATAGCCTCTCTCAATTGACTGTACTCGTCAGCCTTTGGATCTGAAAGATATAAAAAAGCTAAGTACTAACCAACAATATTTGTATCGCATCTGTCTTGCCATAAGAGATGGTAGTTGCTCTTCTAGCGTGACTGACAATAGCCTAGGTAAACTCAGTCATGCACGATGGCTGACCCCCGCAAACCGCTTGTTACGGTTATACATTGGCACTCCAAGTCCATCACAGAATCTTATAATGCTCGTGAAGTATGTAATGCTGGTTTATGCTCCAATGTGGTTTGTTATGAAAATGAAATCAAATTGCCAATATGGTACCCAACATCTCTGGAAAATGATTTCCCTTGCAAGGCAGCTTCCAGACAATGTTAAGCAAATTATTTACAAAGTATTCTCAAACAATGCATATTTTGCGCATCCCGAACACCTATTATTAACAATGCTACATGACTCTAGAAAAAACATCCGGGAATTAGTAGTTAGGCGTATTCTCGGCGCCAGAGATAAGAAGACGAAGAATTCGGGTGGTTTGCGTTTTTTCAAGCTTCCTAAACTCAATTTCGAAGCAGCCGATTATATTGATTTAATTGATTATCCAAACTGCGTTGTAACAGATCCACCTCTTACAATGCATATAAAGGACAACGACTTGAAAGAAATGTGCAAAGAAGAACAGAACTAACTTTCGAGGAATTTCCATGTCGCATAAAATCTGTTGAACGATGTGTTAAACTAATATCTGAAACTGTAATGAAAGTTTGTGGTGAGACTGCAAGATGGATATATTCGTGCCAAATTTCAAGCAAGGAAAGAACTTCCAACTTTTGACAAAAAGGAACAATATTATTTTAACACCTAATATTCGATATGCATGAGGTATTATTATATACATTTCAAATTCGCAGATTTTTGTTCTAATCTGTATTCTGTCTGCATGTAATTCAAGGAAAAATATGCAAGTATTAATTTCGCAATAAAAATTGAATAAAAAGTTAAATTACGTAATAATTATAGAATTATTATTATTTATAGTACTATTTAATTAATCAATTACTGTCAATACTAATTTCGAAAAATAATTTTCATAGTACAGTTTTTTAGAAAATCCGATATTTTTTCATTTTTCTCCAATTTTTCATGTCAGAGGGGAGCGGTTAAATATTGAGAGAAATTGATAAATATTTTTTTGGGTTCTAATTAACCATTATGTATCATTTTCATTGTATACCAGTAAAAATTTTGGAATTTTTTTGAAGATATATTTTTTCATAAACGATTTTTCTCTTTTTTTTTTCTGTTTTTCAATGTCAAAGCGGCGCGGCTAAATATTGAGAAATTTTCAAGAAAATTTTTGTGAGTTTTAACTGGCCCATTACGCAACTTTTGCGTACTATGCCAAAATCGATTTCGAAAAAAAAAAATTTTTTTTAAAGCATATTTCTGCCCATCCTAGTAAATACTTCCGACAGTTCGCCAGCTCTACGGATTTCGACAATTCTTTTTTAATTGAAAGGTTATGACGTCTAGATATGTCATCAAGGGTCGCTCGTCCCCCACCTCCCCATATTTTTGAACGAAATCGAAAAAACATTTAGAGAATGTATGGTGGAGAAGAGTTTTTTCGATTTCGGTCGAAAATGGGTGGGTGGTGAGCAGGCGACCCATGGTGATATATCTAGACGTCATAACCTTTCAATTTTTTTAAAAAAAAAGTCGAAATCCGTCGGGTGGTTGGGGCTGGGGGATTTCTACAAGTTTTTTCCCCCATAGACAATGTACAGAGAAGTGTTTTTTCGATTTTGTTCGAAAATGACTGGTGGTGGTGGGCAGGCGACCCTTGATGACATCTAGACGTCATAACTTTTCAAACGAAAAATAAATTATCGAAATTGGTTGAGGGTGGTGAACTCGGTGAAGGCTTTTTTACCAAATTATTTTAAATATATTTATTAGATTTTGCCGCGGCTCTCCAAATGGGGCATCGTAAGTTATGATTGGCCTTAGAATCGCAATGTAGATGAGAATTTTGTATTTTCTCTTCATATCAGAGTCTAGCAATTAGTGGGAAGAGTTTTCTGGAGACATTTCTGAACTTGGTTTTAATTGAGGCTATGTGGCTTTGCCAGGTTAATTTTTTGTCTAAAATTATGCCTAAATATTTAGCTTTCTGAGACCAGGGGATAATTTTGTTTTTAATTTTGATAACTGGCTTATGTTTTTTCTTCACCCTTAGCGAAGTAAACTGCTTCAGTTTTGCTGACATTTAATGCTATTTTCTATTTTACAAACTAATCATCTAGTTTTTCAGGGTGCTGGTTGATCGCCTCAGCTGTGTATTTGGGGTTTTTATTTTTTGCTAGGATCGCGGTGTCGTCCGCGTACATGCCAAGGAGGGTTTTATGCGTCGTAGGGATGTCGTTTACATAGATGGAGTAAAGGACGGAGGAGATTTTCCTCCTTGAGGAATTCCTGCCTTCGTCGTTTTAGGCTCAGAGGGGCTATTGCCTATTCTCACGACGAATTTTCTATCATCCAGATAGGAGTTTAAAAGCTGTACTAAATTCGGCGGGGTTTTATACATGATTAGTTTATTGATCAAGCCTTGCTTCCAGACCCTGTCTAAGGCTTTTTGAATATCAAGGAAGACCGCTGCGGTGCATTCACCTCTATCGAAAGCGTTAGTGATATATTCGATAATACTTAGTAATTGATGATTCGTCGTTAGGGGTTTTCGGCAGCCGAATTTTTCCGGGCATAGAATTTTATTTCCAATGAGATGTTCATTTAGTTTATCCAGGATAAAGTTTTCAGTAATTTTACTAAAGGTGCTCAATAGCGATATCGGTCTGTAGTTCTCTGGGATAGTGGGATCTTTCCCAGGTTACAGTATTGTTACAAATACCGTGGTCTTCCAAGCATTCAGGAAATAGTTGAAAGTAAATTTATTATTGATAATTTCTGTAAGTGCGAAAACCATTGTACAAGGAATATTTTTTTATTTTATTAGTGATGCCGTCACGACCACAAGCTTTTTTGATATTTAGTTTTTTGATTATTTTAATGACCTCAGAAGGTTGTATACTATTAATGTTGTCATTTTGATAATTATTGTTGATTGGGGGGAAGAAGATATTCGTTGATTCATTAACCTTCTGTCTCTCTCTGTGACAGGTTATTGAAGGAGAATTGTTTTTCGAGACTCAATGCAATGGTTTCTGCCTTGTCAGGGTCTGAAAGTGCAAGTTTATATTCACCTTTAAGTGTCGGAATTTTCTGAGCTTTCATACGCATAATTTTTGCCTTAGTCCATCAAGTGCTGTTTTTGGAGTTCAGGGTTTCAAGTTCCCCTGTTTTGTATTTTTGCTTGAACTCGTTCTCAAGTTTTTTTAATTAATTTTTCTATTCTAATAAGTTCAGTTTTAATACTCAGGTTTCTCAAAGTTTGCCATTATTTCTTAGTTTTATTGAGAGTTTTAATTAAATCCTTGATGTTAGGGTAAATGTAAGTAGAGTTAGATTTTTTGACAATTTTCGTGGCAAATCTATGGGCGTTTTGAAGATTTTTCTCGAAGTTACAAACTGCTTCCTCAATATCCATTTCATTGCTTATGCTATAGGGTTTGTATTCTACATGATTTCTGAGATATTTTTGGAATTTACCCCACTCGGTATTTGAAATAATTTTATTATGTGGGGTCGGGAATTTAAATTTGAAAGTAAGTTTTATAGGGTTATGATCCGAATAGAGTTCAGGAAGGGAGGTGATTTCGTATGGCACAATAAAGTCTTTAGTTAGAGCTAAATCGAGGATAGTTGCTGTATTATAGCCGAATCTAGTTGTGGAGGGGGGGGGGGCGCAGTTATTTCTATTTCTACAGCCTGGGCGAATCTGATCAGCTCCTTGCCTATAGTGGTATTAATTGGTAAACCCCAAATTTGATGTTGTGCGTTAAAATCGCAGCAGATGTTTGGATTAGGACCAAGTTGAATTAAAGTTTCTAGTTCAAGGGTAAATAGCGTCGGATCAGTATAAGGGGGAATATAAATTGAGGTTATCGTGAAAGGATCTTTGTTTACTAGATTTAAGGAAATGGTCGTTGCTTCAACAAAATGTAATTTAGGGGTTGAGATATGATAATGTGGTATAGATTTTTTTTTTAAAACTGCGATTCCTCCGCCAAGGGTGTGCGGGTTGTTCTGGGGTGTTCTATAGGTTCTATAGATATCATAGTTGGGGATATTGAAGTTAAATACTGGTGTCGGCTTAGTCTCCCGAATAAGGAAAATTTCTGGAGAATGTTCTTCTACAAAATTTCTTATATCTGCACTGCGATTTCTAACGCCATTCGCGTTCCAAAAAATGTCCAGGTTATGAAGGGTTTTAACATAGTGAGAAAAGATGTTATTACCATTGAACGTGACTAACAGCATTTGCAACTGAGCTTAAGGCTTTAATTACATGATTGATTCTATCTTTTGTTGTTGAAAGATGCGTAAGTTCAAAAACTGATTTAATTAGATTTGGTATAGATGGGTTTTATGGTTGGGAAGAGAGTTTTACAGGGACAAGTATGGGATGACTGGCAGCAGCGAGACCTGGACCCTTGACCTTGGCGACAAATTTGGCCAATAATATTTTACAAATGAGACTGTAATATCATAAGTAGTAATGTTTAAGAGCCTGCAAATCATTTGCTTATATAGAAAATACATATCGGTATCTTCAAATCTAATGCAATCAATACATTTGCATCATTGGTTTTTGAATGCCTGCGCCTGAAGCAGAAATTCTGGCAGTTTAAATAAGGTGAAGCACAGTGGAAAAAATATGTTTGGTCTTTCGAATGAAATTCGTTTAAAGCAAGTTGGAATTGATTGTTCGCTGAACTGAACGTGTGTATTAGATAGTTAAGCTACCCATACATTAAATTATATATTGTCAAACTGGGGGTTATGATGAAAGATGATTTCTAGAACTATACTTTATAGTAACTAAAGTGCCCAGATGATAAACTGCGTGTTGTGTTATCTTCTGAATACATTATATTTGTACTCTTTAGAACAAAACTATGTAATAACTGTAATGATAACGAATATTTCTGTGTTGCTTGCAGAAAAAGGTATTTTTTGTGGTTTCTAACAGCCAAATATTTTCTGAAAAATTTTCAACAGTCTCAGAAATTCGTCTGGTTTACGTTTCATACATTGTTCTTTGTCAATTAATAATTCTGGTGACTTTAGAAATATCTTTTTGATCCTCTTTCTATCAGCTTTCTACTTTCTTTCGATAAATTTGCTAGATTTTAATATTATTATTGTCTTCAATGATAACTTTTGACATTCAAAAGAGGCTTAATAATATATAGTGTTAATGTGAGGTACATACTTTTTAGTAGATTTATTTTCCTAGAAGTTCTTTTTACTCCTTCGTTCCTAGATACAGCGCCATCTCGCGTCATAATTTATGTTACAGAATTTGAATATAAAATATTTGATGAGCGTAAAATGAAAATGTGGAAGATTTGATACATAAATTTTATACAATTTGCAACGCAAAATGACAAAGACGGATGGCCCTAGCAGTTTTATAAAAGTTCACAGCACTAAGAAATGTAAATAATTGGCAGAATATATTTACTCTACATGTAAAATGCACCCTCTTATCAACATTTTTTTTCATTTAAGCACTAGAATAAAATACCATTATATTATGATCTCAATAACAAACTATTTTATTAGTTCCTCCAGTTATTCATAGATATAATATGTGAAAACCTTGCATATATCCCTTCATATTACATAATTTTTAAAGTTATAATTTTTCTCAAGAGCTGTTTAAAGAAATGAAAATTATACGTCAATTAAATGCCATTTGTAAAGTTTGCAATGCAGTATAACTGCGGATAGCTTCTAAAGGAATTTATCTTTTTTGTTAGTGAAGGAAAGCAAGGGGCTGGTGTGTCAATAAATAATTTCAAATCAACAATCTAAAAAATATGAAGACGATGTTTCTCCGGAGATAACAGCGCCATCTCGATGTGGATAAATAAAAAAAACCCAACATATATATAGAGATATGAACCTAAAATGATTTTCGCATCTGGTTTACAAAACATACGTGGAGTAACCTGGCACTTTTGAGAGCGGCTTAAGCCATTTAAGACCGATCCTTGTTTTCTTGATAGGAAATACACCAGATAGTTTTTTAACACTTCTTACAGCATTAAGAACACATTTAAGTTGTTTCCATAAAATTAAATTTATTTTCATAAGAGTTACAAAATGTTGCGTTTTCGCAATATCAGTACTAAACGATATTTTTTTAAAAAAAAATGATTTAGAAATGCGAATCAAATTGCAAATTCGACATGTGCTGCCATCTACAATTATTATTTGAAAGTAGATTTTTTTCTACAAACAGGAAACAAAATAGCTTAAATTTCATAAAAGTTCGAAATATTTTTAAATATTAGCCTTAAATTCATAGCTTAATTATATAGAATACAATATTCTAATCTAGATGTCTTCATTTAATTTGAACTGATGTTTCTGAATTGTCAAAAAATTATTTTCTTTAAATTCAGATTCAATAGAAAGAGTCAAGGTTTAATCAGCGCTTTATTCCTATTTGTGGACTTTGCACAGATTATGTCTCTCAATACCTTGATTATTTCCATGTATTTAATTACATAAAAGTAAGGTCTCGAGTCTACAAAGTGTGAATTTTGTTTATTGCCCGTGAAATAGCATGAAAGAATTGAAATTCTACGTTGCAAAAAGGTTGCCAGTAAGAGGGTTTTTGATGAAGTAATCGATGAATTTTCGAACATAGAGGCTAGAGAAATTCATGTTTAATCTAAGCCCAATCTCCAATATAATTATAATTACTTGTCTAGTAAAACCCTACATAGCATCACTTAAATTTTTGTCTTTTTAAAATTAATTATGGCTATTTTATTATCTTTTTATTAAAGTTTGTTTGCATTATTGATTTTAAATAGGTTTTTTCAATATTTAAGCAATTAAAATTTATTTAATTAATTATTTGAAGGAAATTAATAAAATTTTATTTTAACTATGTTTCCTATATTCGTTATGTATTTAGATAGATTTATTCAAGCACTTTTGGAAAATAAATTGTGTAAGATAGGGTTAATAAAAAGTAATCTTTTTATATTTGTATTCGAAAAATATATATATTGTTTGTAAATAAATATATATAATGCGAAAAAAAGAACCCAAATATATAAGAACACCTGCTGTATTATTTATTTTCTGATGAATTTTATAAGTAAGCAAATGCGACTAGTGGGGGCGCAAAAAAATTCTACGCCCCGGGCTCCATGTACTCTCGCTATGCCTCTGTGCTCCGTACCTCTACACAGCATGAGACCAGTATATTAATAGAACATTATGAATCGGATCATTTAAGTTAGAAGAAAGAAAAAAAAGAAAAAAGGAAAGAAACACACGCAATGAAATAAATAAAGTTAGTAATGAAGTATGGTATACAATTAAATTTCAGTTGAGGAAGAAAATATGGAATTGCAGAATTAAAAGTATGTTTGAATTGAGCAGTGCTAAATAACTAAGGTAGGAATTTGATTTTAAGGAGGCTTGAGCGGAAGAGACCATTTGGTTGTGGAGTATGGGTATCTGTGTTTTCAGTTGTTGGATGTGAAGGAGATCTGACAGGCTATGAGGTCGTTAGGTTGGTTTATAGTTCCAGTGAAAAATTTTCTGGAAAGATGAGTGATGGATTCATCCACTGTTTCGATGTTAAGGTCTGAATGGATGACGTCGTTTCTGATGTATCATGTGGCATTTGTAATGATTATAAGCAACTTGTTTTGGATGACTTGGATTTTCTTCTGGTTAGTTGGAGCTGCCAGACCCCAGATTAGGGCTGCGTACATCAGGATTGGCTTGAGAATCTGAAAATTAGGACTTTGTTTTAAAGGGATAATTTCGAGTATTTTCCAATGAGGGGGAGACACAAGTAGATTTTTAACCAAAATTTCTCCTTGATGTTTTGTATGTGCTGGCGAAAAGTTAACTTGTTATCAATGATTAACCCCAGGTACTTGACTTCAGTAACCCATTTGATTTCTTCGTCAAAGAATTCAAGGGTGTTTGAGTGTAATGCCTGATTTATCAGTATTCACAGCAATTCTCCATTTGGTTAACCACTCCTCCAGTTCATACAGAAACCTTTGTAATGTCCTGGTGACAAATTTGATGGCAGAACCTTGGGTAAGTATTGCCGAATCATCAACAAATTGATAATTAACAATATGAGGATGGCTTGGAAAGTCCGCTGTGAATACTGAGTACAGGATAGGAATAATGACGCTTCCTTGAGGCGTGCCGGCCTGGATAAGGCATTCTTGGTAGAATTCACCGATAATGGTTACTTTGAATTTCCTATTTTTCAGAAATTTATTAAGTTTTCTAGGCAGGCAATCGGGTAACTTGAATTTGTTGAGTTTGTAAAGCAGCCCATCGTATCAAACGCTCTCTGGACATCCAGAAAGACGCCTCAAGTGTAAAATTTATTATTGTTGGCTTCAGTTATGGTGTCCGTTACTCTAAGTAACTGATGCACCGTGGAATGATTTTCTCTGAATCCGAGTTGCTCTGGAGGGATGATATTGTTGCCTTCGTAATGTTCTTTGATCCTTCTCTGAAGCATTTTTTCGAATACTTTGCCCAGAGAGCTGAGTAGGCTGACGGGTCTGTAACTTTGGGGAAACTTTGGATATTTTCCTGGTTTTCTAAGAACTATGATATTTGCCATTTTCCAAGCTTGTAGGGAAGTGGCGGAACAAAAGACATTTATTGAATACTTTCGTCATGAAGGGAAGCACGTTGGGAATAATAAGTTTCAAGGCTTTGACTGGAATTTTCTCAGGTCCTGAAGCTTTCCTAATATTTAATTTTACTATTATCTTGTCAATTTCGGCAGGAACGACAAGTTGAGGAGAAGCTGTAGATGGTGTGGAAGCGATGTATTGTTCTATTTCATTCTCGATCAATACGATGTGATCGGTGTCGTATTGTTCTGCGTTTTCTTGGAATGATGCCTCAAGATTGTAGGTGAAAACGTTGGCTCTATCAATTTTGGAGAAGACTTTCCCCTTGGTGTCAGTATTGGGGAGATTTATGAATATCTTTTTGAGAGTTTCCTCACCATTTCATAAACTGTATGGTCTTCTGAGTTCAGTTCCAAAACTGCTTCGGTCCACTTGTTCTGGTCCCATTTTCGGATTTCTTCAATTTCTTAACCAAGTCTATTTTCTTCAGATTTGTATGACGGGTATCTAGTTAATTGATGAAGTTTTCTAATATGTGTGTGTGTGTGGTTTTTATATGTGATCTTTCGAGTGATGTAAAATGACAATTTGTAGTGTGTAGTATTAATAGCTTTTGTTCTGCTGGAGAGGTTTAATGCAGCGGTAATTTCGAATTCTAGTTTAGCTATTGCATTTTCAATATCTTCAATGCTCTCAATCTTAGGGTTGCCGGGAACAGTAGAGGAGATGATACTTTGAAATCTTGACCAGTTAGTTGTAGTAAGAGCTCTAAGGTGGACTGGTACGACTGCCGCAAGTTGGAACACGAAAAAGATTGGATTGTGATCGCTTCTTAGGGCATTAATAGAGTTAGCTTCAGCTGCACTGATGTTCTTGATAATGGCGAAGTCCAAAGTAGAATTTGTGGGGTGAGTTAGAAGTTTGTCGGCTGGGGAAGCAATTATTGAAGGATTACTGTAGTTGACCCAGTCAAATAATTTAGCCATTTTTATTAGTTGGGCTTATACTCCATGACGAATGCTTAGCGTTGAAATCCCCAAAGCAGATGACTTGGCAATTGGAGCAGAAGATGTTATTTAGCTCGGCTGTGTCAGTGCGGCCGTGAGGGGATCTGAAAATGTTTACAATTGTGATATTCTCCGTTTGCCAACTCGATTACAATTGCTGAATTTTCGAAGGTTGAAGTGGATAAGAAAATTTCATGTTGATTCATGCCGTTTTATACAAGGATGGCTGAACCCACTACTCTATCCACTAGGGATTGCAATCCGGAAAACCGGATCCGGTAATCCGGCGGATCCGGCATCATTAGACGTCTACCGGATCCGGTAAATTAAAAAAAAATATACATGAAGCCGATTTCTTGAAAAAATACTCGCGTTGTTGCAAGAGTAGGTACTTAAATGCGTGGTGTGTACGAGTCGTTCGACTCTGACTCACCCGCTTCACATATAGACATTTTTTTTGTTCAATTGATAGATGAATTATGTTTATGTTGCATTTACGAGTACGAGAATGATTTAAGTAGATAATTAGACTTAGAAATGAATTGAGTAATGATCCATGTTTCTAATTTTTCTTTATAATACGACTTTCTACTTGCATAGTGACCGAAATAACGTTTTAAATTGTAAGTATGTACCTATTTGTGTTGCATTGCAGGTACTAGTCTAAAAGTTCTAAAACAAAAATGCCACTTTTGAAACCAATTCAAAATGAAAACAGAAATATTAATATACTTCAGAATAAAAAAAATATGATGATGATACAAGACGAACTGAAGATACATTTACTATGCCGAAAAAAAAAGGTGCAAGACTAGAAATGAAAAATATCTTAGAAAGAGTTGTTCAAAATGATAGCTTTAAAGAAAACGTAGATAATATAGTAGAAAATAACTTAGATTCATCGTCATTGAAAAGTGATTTGACATTACAGAACGAATTACAGATGCAAATCCAGCAAGATATGAAAACCTAGAGCATAAATACAAAACAAAGAAAGATTATGAGAAAACATTAAGAAAGGAAATGATTGCATGTGAAAGTGAAGGAATTCGAGGGAAATACTTGTCTTCTATTCTTTATATTTTTATTTGTTGACAGTTGTTGAGTATTTGTTGACAATAAAACCAACAAGTGTAGAAGCAGAAAGGGCTTTCTAGGCCGCTGGTTATATTTGTAGCTCTGTGAGAAGTCGATTGACAGATGATACAATTAACACTTTTTGTTACCTACGATAATTTTTTCAAAACCAAAGTGAGTTTTTTAATTGTTTTACTTAAAATAATAATTTAAAGTAAGTATATTAAAAAATACGAAGAAGTTTTAAACTCGTTATTGTATAATTGTGCCATTGATTAAACAGATTTATGATGACTGTCATAATTATAAGAATGAGACTGCTTGGCGTGTCTAAAATACCTAATTATTGTGATCTCAGTTGATAAGCTTGATTTAGTTAGATTTAATATAAGTTACTTACATAATATAAGTTACATTACAAGTTATCATTGATGTCATTTGTGAAATCTAGTAAGTGAGACTGAACTTAACCACCCGTCATTATCTAATTATTACTAAACTCATATAACAATTACAATTTAACTAGTTACACTGTACTAAATTTTTATTGTTGATTCATACGTTAATGTTGATTAATTATAACAGTGTAAATAAAGTTGATTTCATAAGAAATTAACGCTTTTTTTATAAACTTTGTAATACACTCACTTTATCATCTTCTATACAGTTGATTTTGAAATGAAAACGCAAAATAGTTTTGATGTGTCCAATCCGGCCGGATCCCATCGGATCCGGTCAAATCGATGGGAATCCGGCTGGATCCGACCGGATTGAAATTGGTGCCGGATTGCAATCCCTACTACCCACTACGTCTCTGCGTAAGCCTGTCAGATATGTAGATGTTGTAATTAGGAACCTTGATTTTATCGGAAGGGCGGAGATGAGTTTCTTGGATGCCTATTACATGTGGGATTTCCCCTGCTATAAAACATATTTGTTCTTTGATTTTATTTGAAATTCCATTCGCATTCCTGCTAATGAACCTTAGATAGTTGTGGTTCCATTAACCGTAACAAACAGAAGGATTATATACCACATATGCAAATAATTGCAACTCAAACGATTTTCATTGGTTTTGTGTAATTTAAGTTCTTCTCGATACAAACTTGTAACTGCTAAGGAAAACATCTCCAAATGGACAATTGCGAAATAATTTCTCTGTATACGCTTGTGCAATATGTGCAGTGGATTAGCGACCGGGGAGCAGATGGCCCGGGCGACAGTTACCCTTGCTACATCATTGAATATGTGAACCTTTTGTTAATTGAATAAGGAGTAATTGCCATCACTCGCTTGATATATAACAGATATCTATCAGATGCATTAACCGTAAGCCAAACCCTATAAGTTTTATAGCTGTGATATTTTTAGAAGTAGTGGTTTTCTTGAAAACTTAGCTATTTACAATTCAACAGGGATATGAAGAGGGCTGTGTCACACAGGCGCGTTTGTGGCTAATTTATATCCATTCATCGGTGAAACGTTTGGAGTTACTCGCAAAATGTTGGATGTTAGCGTTGTGTTGTATTAAAAATAAAGCAGAATTTTAATAAAAACAGCTTAAACTATTAATTCCTTTGTTATAGACATCTTAATTCAAATTCGTTGCAGTAAAGATTTCCTTTCCTGTGTCGTCTGGAACGTAAAAAAAATCAGGGGAAAAGGGAGTTGAATGTATCCAATTTATTTGTGCGAAATGCCTTTCCACACTTTTAATAAAATAAGATTTTCTCTGAAGACTGATATTTTAAAAATGGAAAGGTAAGAAAGCTATGGTAATCTTTTCGGTAATTCTTTCAAGATATTAACGAGATAAATCTCGTGTTTTTGTTGCGAAACTCATTGACAGGTGGCGCTCAATTTTAAGAAACTGTAAATGGTTAGAAAGCTAGCGGAAATCCTAAGATACTCTTCTCATAATGTTCACCACCTCCAGCAATTACATGGTCCAAGCGAAGTACGCCACTACGATGGCTACACATACATGACAAATGAATTTTTTTAGTTCTACCAACCTCATAGGATTTTGTCGATACACCTCATCCTTCAAGCGACCCAAAATGGAAGAAATCCCTGAATTAACCTGGACGAAAACAGGGGACAATCTAACTCTTGCTGGTGGTGAGTTTGTATAGTTGTGTTCAATGACATGGTTAACAAAATCTAAAGGAAAGTTGAAACATGACTAGTTCGATGGCTAGCATAGTCTTGGAAATGCTGCGCTGATCTCTAGAAATTTTCATTCTCAGAGTGACCAGGAAATTTCTCACGACTTAAATATACTAACTTAAATTAATTGTATACCATGCAACCTTGTGATAACTCTGCCGTATACAACTGTCTATAAATTCTTAGAGAAAAAATCGTTGTGTGATTTCCAATAGATTTTTCTATGACTGTAGATCGAAATCCTCCTGTTTCCTGCTGAATTGACTTCCTAGACAGTAAAAAGAGCTATAAATACAAGTGTCCTAAAAAAAGAGGAAATTTTATTAAAACTACAAAATAAATAGGTGTTACGAATTATCATAGCTTATATTAAAATATAGTATTTGATAGACAGGTAAAAATAATATGGCAAGATTTTTGTTAAATTGCAAATTAGTAACGAATAAAACAATTTGCTCTTTTTCACCATTGCTCATTTGTTATTTTTCAATCTTTCAGGGCCAAGAATATATATCGCACTGGTCACTAACTACAGAGTTATTCGGAGGAAGTTTAAAGGATGTCAGTTTAACGGTAATTATGCTTTATGAAATTTGAAAGCGTCAAGAGGTACCAATTCCTTTCATGAATATTAAATATTTAACGGATAATATGTTTACATATACACTTCTACTTGTCTTTTGTATCATGTGCATGAAACTGATGCCACTAATATTTTACAAATGAG